>PVIW01003893.1:76712-151177 GCA_004026585.1 Noctilio leporinus | reverse complement strand
AAAGCCTCCCTGCCCCCGCCCCCACGTCCCCACGTCCCCACTCCGGGACTAGCTAAAGACCTGGAACCAAAAAAGCGGAGTCTACCCGCTTTTAAGGGCCACGGAGCCTCCCGGGCAGAGTCTCTCCGGTTACATAACTGGGGCCTAGGGCTCTGTTTCTGCAATCAGTCCTTTCAAGAAGGAGGCACCGAGGGTTCCCCAGAGACCCACCCTCCCAGGAAGGTAGAAGCGGACTTCTACAAGGGGGACGGCTCCAAGGGAGGCCGAGACCAGAGCACTGTACACAGAGGGGGACGAGCGAGCCCCAAGAGGGGCAGGATGCTCCCGGAGACCCGCGAGAGGTCTCGCTGCCGCCGGCCCTGATCCCCCGGCCTACCCTCGCTGGCAGAGTCGCCCCCAGCCCCGCGGCCGCAGCCCCCCTTAAGTAGGCGCTCCCCCTCCCCCGCGCCTCCATCCCCACCCGCATCACACCAGCGGCAGGCGAGCCGCCCAGGCAGGGCCCAGCCGCCGCCATCGGACAACTTCCAGTCCAGTACCTGGTCAGACATGGTGATGGTGGCTTTACCCGGGGTCTCCGCACAGCCGCGGCCTTGGATAGGCAGGACCTCGCTCCGGGGTTTACAAACCCGACTGTCTTCCCCACAGCACAACAACGCGTCTGGAGGGACTTCCGCTATGTCTCGCGTCACTTCCTTTACGCGCTAGAAGCGTGGAGGAGGAAAGAGGAGAGGCAAAGCGGGAAAACTGGGCGGGGGAGTGGGCGGGACCCAGGCCAGAGGTTCGGCGCCGCTTATCCCTGCGAGAGTGAGTTAACCTCGATCGCGCGCTCTCCACCAAGGATTAGGCCCTGCGCCTCGATCCCGAGCCCACCCGCCGGGGAAGAGTCCCCAGTCCCCAGTCTCAGTATTTGGCACCTACTGACAGCCCAGGCCTCACCCTCTCCCGACACCTAGAGCCTTTCTGAAGGCTGAGTCGAGATACTTCTATTGTCTTCTGGCCTCGCTTGTTAACCTGCGGAAATAAACAGAGTTGAATACCAGCCCTTCTTACCTTAGACCTAACATTTTGGGGTTAACCAGCTGCCCCCGTCCAAACGCATGGCCTTGATTTGGGGAGGAAAGAAGCAAAACAAAAGAGCGATCCCCATTGGACACAATTTTGGTGGCTACTGTTAAAAAAGACGCTGTTAAAAAGTTCGGAAGTGGCGGCGGGGAGGAGCTAGTACTCACCCTTGAATTCGTTGCTTTGAGTTGAAGAATGATCCTTTTAGTAGTTATTAAAAACAAAGACCCTACTGGTGTAAGCATAGAGGATAAGGATAACATAAATAAAATAGAGATTTGGAAATAAGTCAATAAGCCGTCAAACATCAGTTTTCCACAAGAATGCCAACACAAGAAAATGGTGCAAGAAATCTTTCAACATATGTGGCTGGACAACTGGATAGCCACATGCAAAATAATGAATTTGGATCACTACCGTGCAACTTGATATGTGTAATTATTTGTATGAAAAATGACCATGTTCTCCAAATACGAAAACAAACAAACAGAATGACAATGTTTTTCATTTTTGCAAAAGTCTGAATTTTTCACTGCCTGGCTTGATAGAAGATAGCACGGTGTTGTATCTACTTCATTTGATTGTTGCCATATAATATGTTTACATAAAGAAAATCCAGCCTCATGCAGAAATATAATTGGGGAGGTGGAAGGACTGTCTTAATAGCTTTTTCAGGTAATTGTGAATATTTTCTTTGATAGTACACCCAAACTCAACAAGTGATAGTTTCTTAATGGAAATGTGGAACTTGAAACCATTTCAATGAACTTTTGTGCTGTTACATTCCATTGATCTATCTTGCACTTCAGATAAACATTTTACCCATGTATCATTTTGTAACATCATTTAGAAAACATTGATTCACTGATACAGATCTTCTAAATGTTAACACATTTCAATTTACAACATCTAAAAATATTTTCACAGACTCATCAGAAAAAGTCTTAAGTATTTGGAGACAGTCAAAATCTTAGTGATTAGTACAAGTTTTCCAAAACGCTTAATTTTGTGTAAAAGCTAGAATTTTATTATTTTTATTTTTTATTATTTATTATTTTTCAGAGAGAGGGGAAGGGAGAGAGCCAGAGAGGGAGAGAGATATCAATGTATGGTTGCCTTTCACCTGCCTCCGGCTATGGACCTGGCTTGCAACCTGGTTACTTCGCCCTGGCTGGGAATCGAACAAGCGTAGGTTCGCAGGCTACAGCCTTATCCACTGAGCCACCAGCCAGGGCTCAAGTGTTATCTTTAAGTGTTAGTTTCTCTTATTCATTTTTTTGAGAAACTGCTATATTTCAATTCTGAATAATCATTATTGATCTTCATTTGTTCTATCATATAAAAAAATGATGTTCCATTTTATGAATGCTGTTCACAAAATATTCTGAACAACCCTCTGGGCACATAACAGTATCTCCTGAAGTTGAGTGAGGTCATGTGACTAGTATTGGCCAGTGGGTTGTGACTGGAAGTAACAAACATCATTTATAGAAGAACATCTATATGTGTTAATAGTGTGAAACAGCCCAAAACCCTGTTTTCCTCTAGTACACAGTTCAGCACTTTTGAAGATGGCAGCTGCTCCATTAGCCTAAGAGCCTGAGTGACAATAACAAGTAGAGCCCCTTCCCTTTCCAACACACAGTAGACATGTAATGTAAGAAGGAAAGAAATCTTTTTTTTTACAATTTTTATTTATTTTTAGAGAGAGGAGAAAGAAGAGAGAAAGAGTAGGAGAGAAACATCACTGTGTGGCTGCCTCTCATACACCCCCAACTGGGGACCTGGTCCACAACCCAGACATGTGCCCTGACTAGGAATCCAACTGGTGACCTTGTGGGGTAACCTTGTGGTTCAAAGGCCAGCTCTCAATCCACTGTGCCACACCAGCCAAGGCTAAATCATTACTGTTTTAATCCACTGAAATTTTGGAGTTATTAGTTACTACAGAATAATCTGGCCTTTCCTAATACACAATCTTAATTAAAATTACAAGTGTTTCTACATTTTAATCATAGACAATGATAATACAAAAAGTGCCACACATATGCTTCTTTGCAGAATAAAGCTAGGTTTTCTTCTTCAAATATTTTATTTATTTTTTTAGAGAGGGGGGAAGGAAGGGAGAAAGAGAGGGAGAGAAACATCAATGTGTTGCCTCTCATATGCCCTCAACTAGGGACCTGGCTCAAAACCCAGGCATATGTCCTGACTAGAAATTGAACCTGTGATCCTTCTGTCTGCAGGCCAATCCACTGAGCAACACCAGCCAGGGTGGAACGCTAGTTTTAATAAATTTATAAAACAACAAATAAATACCACTGCATACCATATAGATGGCTATACTTTAGAAAATGGAAAATAACAAGTATTGTTGAAGATGTGAAAACATTGGAACCCTTATACATAGCTGTTCGGAATGTAAAATTGTGCACCTGCTGTGGAAAACCCTTCACCATTTCCTCAAAAAATTCAAGACAATTAATACATGATCCAGAAATTCCACTCCTACACATATATTCAAAAGAAATAAAAACCGCTGACATCCAGCAAAGACGGAGGCATAGGTAAACGTGTTTTGCCTCCTTCCATAACCATAAGAAGGATTATATCCAACTCAAAACAAAAACAAAACAAAACAAAAAACTACCAAATAAGTTGAGCTGCATGGAAGCCCCCAAAACAAAAATATAAAGAAGCAATACTCATCCAGAAAGGCAGAAAGGGCAGAGCCAGGGCAGAGAGGAGGTGGTTCGGCGGCTGTGGTGGCAGCAGTGGTGGCAGCAAGGCAACGGCTGTGGACTGCCCTTGGAAAGAACAATCACACAGTATAAAAGCCAGGAGGGACACCTGGAAAGCAATCCCAGTCCCAGGCCAGACCCAGCAGCTCATAGTTCCAGTGCCAGGAAACTAAATCCTTATTGCTTCTGGCTGTGAAAACCAGTTGGGGCTGGGGCAGTGGAAAAAACCTCCGGTCTCTCATGAGAGTCTGTTTAGAGGCATCCCCAGTCCTAGAAGGTCCGAAAACCCACCCACTCTGGGAAGCACCACCAGGGCAACTGCTAGCGGGGAGCCCACCGCTTACCATAAGTTGGTAAAGTGACTGGAAACTGGGCAAGAGCCCAGCAAGTGGCATTGTTCCCTGACCCCTCCCACACACACAGATAAGGAGTTCATCAATTACGAAGCCCTTATTAAATGAAATGTTAAAGGGACACATTTAAGAAAAAGATCATCAAAACTATTAACATTAAATGACAACAAACTCATAACTATCAATAAATGAATCTAAAAAAACAAGAACAAACTAAGAACAGTAACAGAAGCAGTTATGGAGATCATATGGAGGGTTATCAGCTGGGAGGGGAAGGAGAAAAATGGGGGAAAAGGTACAGGGATTAAAAAGCACAACTGGCAGGTACAAAATAAACAGGGAGACATTAAGAATGGTATAGGATCAGAGGGGAGCAAAAAGGGGATGGATGTAATACAACAACAATAAAAAAAATACATTAAAAAAAAAAAAAAACAGAAAAAGAATGGTATAGGAAATAGAGAAGCCAAAGCACTTACGTGCATGACCCACAGACGTGAACTAAAGGAAGGGGGAATTGCTGGAGGGAAGGGAGGTACTGGGTAGAAGGAGGGAGACAAAGGGAAAAAATTGAGACAACTGTAATAGCATAATCAATAAAATATACTTAGAAAACAATTAAAATTTTCTTAAGAAATGAAAATATATACCTTACACAGAAGCTTGTATATAAATGTTTATACCAGCATTATTCATAATAGCCAAAAAGTGGAAACAATTCAAATGTCCATCAACAAATGAAGGTAATGTGATTGCTGAATCAGGTGCTATTTTCCAAGTTCATTATATATTATTTATATGTGACTTGAGCATCATTGATTTGATGAGGCATTTTTTTAATGGAAATACCTTGGGATGATGCACAACTATCATTTAAAAAACACAGTATCGGGCCCTGGCTGGTGTGGCTCAGTGGACTGAACATCAGCCTGTGCCCAGCCAGGGCACATACTTAGGTTGCAAGCCAGGTCTCCAGCCTGGTCCCTAGTTGGAGGCAGGTGAAAGGCAACCATACATTGATGTTTCTCTCCCTTTCTTCTTCCCCTCCTTCCCCTCTCTCTAAAAATAATAATAAAACCTTTTAAAAAACAAAACAGTATCAGAGGTATGAATGTTAGCTTTGCTATGGTAGAAGAGTTAATTTTTCATAAGTACCAGCTGAGTCTCCACTGGTTTACTTCATCAAAATCTGAAGGAATTATGGCTTCCTTTGTTCTCAAGTCTAACCAAGTGTGATGAAAAGAGAGCTGATTCTTTTTATACTAAGCCTCATACCTATGGAAAGAAGGTCAGCATCTCTAATGATATAAGACTTGCACATTAAAATAAGATGCAACCTTTCATTAACCATTTTGCAAAGTTTAATGATAGATAATGTCTAGTATTGTCAAGAATTGTAAAATAAATACTGTCAATAGTGGGTGGTGGGAGTATAAATGATATCATTTTATTGGAGGACAAGTTTAAAATATCTATCAAAATTTTATACATACATAATTTTGACATGGCAATTCCTATTTTAAGAATTTATTTTTTAGTAATACTGACAAATATTCTATAGCATAAATATTCAAGAATGTTCTTTGTATAATTGTTGGTGACAGCTAAAATACGACATACAATTCTATGTCTAACAATGGAAATCATTTAAAATTTTTAAAATCTATCTGTTTATTTATTTATTTTAGAGAGAGAGAAAAGGAGAGGAAGAGAAAGATCTATTTGTTATTGATCCACTTATCGATGCATTCATTGGTTGAATCTTATACGTGCCCTGACCCAGGATCAAAACCACAATCTTGGCGTATCAGGACTATGCTCTAACTAACTGAGCTACCCAGCCAGGGCCTTTGCCGTCATTTTTTTAAATGAGGTTATTCTAGATAAATGGTAATGAGAAAATACAACCAAAAAAGGAAAATAAAAAATCCTGAGGTTCCTCTACAGAGAGATGGAGTAACTCGAACAAGACCTCATAGACAAAAAGCTGGGATTCAAATGCTGTCCATCTGACTCCACGTCTTCTTAATCTACTATGCCAAATCATCGATGGCTGTATATGAATATACAAAGTTTACGATCATTTACGTCAAACTCTAAACAATGCTTATATATCATGAGTATACCACTTTTATCAACAAATAATTGTTTTGTTTTGTTTTTAAAGATTTTATTTTATTATTTTTAGAAAGAGGGGAAGGGAGAGAGGCAGAGAGGGAGAAAGACATCAATGTATGGTTGCATTTCACCTGCCTCCAGCCACAGACCTGACTGGAGACCTGGTTTGCAACCTTGTTATGTGCCCTGGCTGGGGAATCGAACCTGCGACTTTTGGGTTCACAGGCCGGCGCCTTATCCATTGTGCTACCAGCCAGGGCACAAATAATTGTTTATTCACACCATAAACCAGACAATGTTCTAAATACTGGGGAGAGTGGTGTTTTAATATTAAAATGACTAACTACTATCAATGATCTCAATGTCTTAAGATTAAGCTTTAACTTCCATTCACATCACCGATTGAATTGGGCTTTAAGTAGGCAGCCTTTCATATTTTGATTCAAGGATTCTGTCTTCTATTACCTGTGATGTCACCATGTTCTTGGGCGAGGATCTTCAAACATTTTCTGTAAAGGGACAGAATGCAAATATTTTAGGATTTGTGGGAGATACTGTCACAACTACTCAATGCTACCACTTGGCATCAAAGCAGCCATAGATAATATGTAAATGAATGGGCATAGTTGTTTTCCAATAAACTTTTTTACTAAAACATGTGATTTGACGTGGCCCATAGTCTACCAGTCCTTGTCACTGTGTCTTCTCAGAGTCCTAGAGTGGGTTCTCTCTGCATTCAAGACATCAAGAGAAAGAATGAGAAAGGCCTAGAAATAGGACATGACTTTTACCCATCTACAATTGGCCAAAGCCCTGACTGGTGGCACAGTGGATAAGGTGCTGGCCTGCGAACCCAAAGGTCGCTGGTTCAATTCTCCAGCCAGGGCACATAACTAAGTTGCAAGCCAGGTCTCCAGCCAGGTCCATAGCTGGAGGCAAGTGAAAGGCAACCCATACATTGATGTTTCTCTCTTTCTCTTCCTCTCTCCCTTCCTCTCTCTCTGAAAAGTAATAAATAAAATCTTTAAAAAAATAATACAATTGGCCAGAACCGAGACATATCAGCCAACCAAATGAGACTGAGATATGTAATTTTCTCATGACTAAATGAAAGAAAAAGAGATTGGTGACTATTTAGCAAGCCAGTGGCCAATAAGCCCTTTCAGTTACCAAATACCGTGTTTACTATTTTTCCTTTGTATAGATAGGTGTTACTCTTCCCATCCCCAAATAGGACAACCCAAACTTCCACCCAGTAAATACATCCAGCTCAAAGTCCAAGCTCTCCAGGTGATGTCCAGTCTTCTCCACCACGTTCAGATATGGTTCCTTATGGTCTAGTGACCTATGAACTAAAAAAGCAAATTATCTGCCAGATATACCCATAGTAATACAACAAAGCAAGAAAACTGAAATACATTTTCATTTAGAACAATGACAAATTGAAGACACACAGTTCTCACTGGGCCCCTCTCCAAGTGACACCATTTTGACATTTAGTTTCTCATCTCCACCTAATAACTTTGAGATGGAATGAATCAGGAAGGGAGAGAAAGAAAAAAGAAGAGAACGGGAAGGGAGAAAATAAGGAGAAAAACAAAAAGCTCAAAGCCTTTCTTAGCTAATTTGTTACTATTGAGATTTAGAAGCAGTCAGAATTTTTTATCTGCAAAGCCCCAAATTTTAGACTCCATTCCTTTCCGTTGCTTCCTACAAATCCATAAGGGAATACTCTCCTGATCTCCTGTCTTTCTTATAATATCTTACCACATGTTGCTAAAAATAACCTCTATTAAGTTTCTATTTTCTACTCCCTTCCTCCAGGGCTCACTAACACTTCAGCTGCTTCTCAAGTAATCATTAGCAACAGGTTTGCTTTGTTAAACTGAAGATAATTTATAATCTAATTTATTACTTTTTAATTATTATATTTCCTCAGAAAATATTTCACTCTCACACAATAGAAGAATCTTATTTAAATCTTAAGCAAGCTAGGGATTTCTGAAAAATTTTATTATATAACTGGACCTCTCCCTGTGCCATTATGGACTGTGTTATTAAATACTTGTTCAGTTAGATTATGAATCAATCTAGGGCACAACTTTAAGATTTATTAACACCAGACATAGATTGCATAGAGTATTCTCTCACATTCTGACTTAGTTCATTTTTATATTTCTGTAGATTTTTCTATTTTCCTTTGAGAAAAAAGAAAGAAAAAGTCATGCTTTCAGAACCCTTTAGGTTTCTCAGGAGATTCCTAAACTCCATTCAAGTCAAGAAGACTAAGGCCTACTCTATTTGAATTTTCGTTCTATCACACATTCAGTCTCATTTATCTAGTTATGTAAACCAAATTAAGCCATATTAAAGTCCTCTATTCTTTGTTCTAAATGCATTTGCCTGGAGTTAGCCAAACTACAAAGTTTAGAGCCACCTATGATGTTAGAGAGCACATAGTCTGAGGACACACTGCTCTCAACACAGACACTAACTGCAAATTTGGGGTTCCCAAAATGGCCCTCAGTTTTGAAAATTTGCTAGAAAGACTCCCAGGTTTCACGGAAAACTGTTACATTCAGTTATAATTTATTACAGGGAAAGGTTACAGATCGCAATCGGTCAATGGAAGAAACCCATAGAGCAAAATCTGGCAGACTTCCAAACACAAAGCTTCCATTGTCCTCTCCCATAAGTGAGGATGTTGTTTTTCTCCCAGCACTAAAGTGTGACACTATTCATAGATTATCACCATCCAACTCCAGAGATTTTATTGGGGCCTTATCACGTAGGCATGACTGACTCACTGACTGACTCACCGACTGACTGATTGATTGCCCATATGGCTGAACTTATCCATTGGTTGATCACATAGTTGGTCTTTCTGTAATGGCCAAACAAAGACATTCCTCTCATGCATTATATAGATTACCTCCCAGAAACCAAGAACAAAGGCCAGACCTTTCTTATACACTGAGAAGGATTTCAATTTTTTTCTTTTTTTCTATTTAATTTTTTTCTTTCATTGTATAGGTTTTCTCTTCTTTGATGGTGATGCTTCTGATTACATAAAAATGAAAGGTTTTTATGACCAATTAATGTTCAATAGTTTTCAGAGAGGGGATGGGTAGCCACAGATACAGAAATATCTGAACCATTATAAAGGGTATCTGTTTTTAATTTGCAGGGAAAGGAAATTTTTTTTCATTTATATACAAACAGAAAACCAGTAGCCATAGTTTTCCAATCTCTGCCAAGGGTTGAAAGGAAACAGAGCACAAAACTCACTACTTGGTTATAGCAGCTTCAGATCTCAAAGAGCCATTTTCTGTTCACAGACCCATAAAATATTTTTGGTTATTTAACTCATAATGACCCACAGGAAGATAAATAACAGAGTGCCAGAACAAACAAACAGGAAGACAAATGAACAAGTAATACTAATAAAAAAAAACATGAAAAGATAATCAGATAGTCTGTCCTCTGCTACCCAGCTGTGACAAGATTCTCTGTGTCCGTCTGCCTGCCGTCCAACATACACCAAATGATCATATCATAAACAAACAAATAAATGCCGTATTTCCTGTTGCTGCCACCAGCAGTTATACACAAATCAAAACCAGGACAACATCCAGACTTGGTTTTAACTAGTAACAGAACCAAAAACAGAGAAAGAGCTTTAGTCAGTAAAACTCTGTGGTCATGTGAGAGTCACCTCCAGAGCTAGAAAGATTATGACTAGGTGAAAAGAGTCCCTCTAGTACTCCTCGATGGCACTGCAGTGTACTCAGTGTCAACAGGTAAATTATTTAGAAAGAAAATTTATTTGCAAAAAAATAAATTACTAAGGAGGCCAGTTTTTAAATGACGTGTTCATTACGAAATAGAATAAACAAAGCATGCATCAGGAGAATTATACAAAGTTACCAAGGTTACCAAGTTAACAATCATTTTGTTAATAAAAGAAAATTACCAATTTTCTCACATGATTATCTTATCTGCAAAGCTTTCTTCCACCCTCAGATATCAGCATTGCAGAAGGCAGGGGTAGAGTTGATTTTCTTTCAGAGTCAATAATTTACAGAAAGGCTCAAGGTTTCATTTAGTTTGGGATCTAGAACTAGACCCTGATTTTGTTGTGTCTTTCTTCTGTTTATCAGGGTACAAATTGGTGTGTATATTTCCTTTCTATAGGGTGTGATATGCATGTTTACACTCAGTGGAAGCAGGCAGTGTCAGTTTTGTTTTACATTTCTTTAGTTTCCTTCTTGATATCTCCCTCCTTTTGTCTATTTAAGTTTTTGTCTTAATTTACTTACACGGAAAGTTGCCATTTACTGAGCACCTAATTTATGTCAAATAAAAATATGATCTTGGTCACAGGTTCGATTCCCCAGCCAGGGCACATAACCAGGTTGCAAGCCAGGTCTCCAGTCAGGTCTGTGGCTGGAGGCAGGTGAAAGGCAACCATACATTGATGCTTCTCTCCCTCTCTGCCTCTCTCCCTTCCCCTCTTTCTAAAAAATAATGAAGGCTGAGATTTGATGATTATATTCAACGATAATCTCCTTGATGAGAACTGCTGTAGTAAATTAAATTTGATGGGGATATTTCTAGCATATGCTCTTTTTCTTAGGAATTTAAATTCCATGGTTCAGGTACTCTAGAAGACTGCCCATTAATTGAATAATAATTTAGCAAGTTATTTATTGCTATTTCACCACCCTTTGGTTCTCTTTTCCTTCTATATTTGAAGTTTTAAAACTTAATTTGTATAGAGAAACAAAAATCAAATGCATGATTCTAGAGATCTTTTTGAGTAATGTCAAATTATAATACCAAAAACACAGGAGTTTATAATGTTAAAGAACTATCATTTTTATAATGAAAATAATAAATATTTCTTTTATTAGAAAAAAAATATGATCTCGTTTAATAGTCACAATTACTCTGTGAGGCAGATATTACTCTTATTTTACACACAAGAGAAGTATCAGAGAAGTTAAGTCACCTACCCAAGGACCCATAAATAGTAAGAGGTGCCCTGGCTGGTGTGGCTCAGTGGATAACAGCCTCAGCACGCAAACCAAAGAGTAACAGGTTCAATTCCCAGTAGGGGCACATGTCTGGGTTGCTGGCCAGGTCCCCAGCTGGGGGCACACAAGAGGCAGCCACACACTGATGTTTCTCCCTGTCTTTCTTCCTCCCGTCCCCTCACTCTCTAAAAAAGGAATTAAATTTTTGTTTTTTAAATAGTAGGAGGCAAGCTGAGATTTGAACACTTTTTACTTATTACTTCCCAAGGCCCTAAGGGTGGAAAAGGGCCTAAAGGAAGAAGCCCTTTAATACCTTTAGGCATCCATGCCCCCCAGTCCTGGAAAGCTAGCACCACCCTTTCAGTAAGTAAGTAACTTCCACTCTCTCATCCCGCCAACTACCAACCATAATAAGGGCTGTGAACAAAGAACTTAATCTGTCTGTCTGCCTGCCTCTCTTTTACTTCCTTCCTTCCTCCCTCCCTCCCTTCTTTCCTCCTGAGCCCTTTGCCCTCAAGCTTCAGGCCCGAGCCTCTGGCCACAGTGGATCAAGCTTACCCCCCCAGTCTTTATCCACCCTTGTTTTTGCTCTCCCATTCATTAACAAATTTTGCTTGCACACTAACAGCCTCACTGATCTGTAATTCTTTACTGCATTGGAGGTAAAAAACAGGGTTTTTCTGATAACACAGGTACTGATTTGATGGAAGGGAGTGCTCAGAAAGTGCTGAAGTACAGAGGGAGAGACAGTAGGGTCATCGGAGAAAATCACTGTACAGACATTTGCATGAGCCAAACCAAGGAGGAAAGCATGGCTGTAAGAACAGATGGTCGGAGGTTTGAGCCTATCTCTGCCCATCCTCCAACATATGTTCAAATATGCCCGTTTCCTCCAAGCACCCATGGTCTCTTGCAAAGAAATGGCTTTAGCAAAACAAAAACAAAAACAAAAAAAACATGTCACAAAGAGCCAACACCTCTGAGAGAGCAGGTTAGGAGACACAAAAGCTGATTCCCTGCTACCTGAAGAGGGAGATGAACCCCTGAAGGTGGTGATCTACAGATTGTAGGAAATGGTGTGGGCAGCACTGGTATGTAATCAAGTGTCAGCCATCAACAGAGCAGGACAGCAATACTAGCTGGCACCAGAGCAAGGGATTACAGAATTATAGGCAGTGCCTCCAAGATTGTATGGTAGAAATAACTCCCATCTCCATCCTCTGGCAGCTTCTAAAGGAAACAGTGAGGGAGGGTGTATTATCTTGAGTTACTCAACTTCTCTGACAAGGAAAATGAGGGTAATGATAAGAGTACCTGCTGTTTAGGTTTGTTGTGAGGATTGCATCATATGACGAGCAGATAACCAAATATACTAGTTGTTACATTGATAAAAATGTTAATTCATTCTTTTTAAATGGAAACCACTCCAATACTGGTCCTACTGTTTTGAGAATATACCAGGCACACTACTGCCTTGGTGTCTTTGAACATGCTGTTTTCTTTGCCTGGAATACTCTTTTTCTAGAGAGCTCCATAAAGTCATTTACTTAAATATCATTTCCTCAATAAGGGCTTTCCTGGCCATCCTGAAACATATTACCCTATCCTGTTTATTTATTTATTTATTTTTGGTAGCATTTACTATTACCGAATTCACTAGTTATTTATTTTATTTTCTGCTTCCCTTCATTAGAATATACTTGTAAATTCCATAAAGATTTTTTTGCCCTGGCTGGTAGCACAGTGGATAAGGTGCTGACCTGTGAACCCAAAGGTTGCTGGTTCCATTCCCAGCCAGGGCACATAACCAGGTTGCAAGCCAGGTCTCCAACCAGGTCCGTAGCTGGAGGCAGATGAAAGGCAACCATACATTGATGTTTCTCTCCCTCTTTGCCTCCCTCCTTTCTCCTCTCTGGAAATAATAAATAAAATCTTAAAAAAAAAAAAAAAAGATTTTTCTATTTTGTTCACTGCTATGTCTTAAGTGCCTATAAGAATGCATGGCTAAAAGTAGACACTCAAATATTTGTCAAGTACATCAAAGATGTTCATCATCCACATTTTTCAGTTACAAGGCACATGGTAAGTCTCTGGGCAAAAAGATATCTTTTGCTATTATCAGTAGGTCTCAAAAAGTCCCTCAAGCCTCTGCTAGCACCTTGAGATAGTTTAATGCCATCATTAATCTAATCCAGTTGTTCATTTACTCATTCATTATTCATATTTATGGAGTCCCTATTATGTGTCAGATACTAGCCTAGTACTGGGTATCTCGCAATGAACTTTCACGGAGCTTATATTCTACAGTAGCTGGGACAGGGATGAGGTTGGGGTGTGGAGAGAAACGAGAAGAACTATGTTTATCATCCTTGCCATTGCACCATGTTAAGCCAACTAAATTTATCTGCCCTTTGGGGAGATTTAGCTACACTGTTTCATTTTCTCATCCTTATACTTCCTTGTGCTGCCTCCCTTGGAACTAGTACTTAAAGTATTGAAACTCACCTTTTTCTTGCAACAGGGAATTTTCAGATGATTTCGTTTGGTCAAGATACAAATACAAAATCAGAGTCAGCTCTGAACCCCTGAGCTGGTTTTATATATCAGCATTGTGCAGATAACCTCTAGGAAATGGCACAAGAAAGAAGTTTCTCACTGAATAAGTAGTTTCACTCCTCTTTGTGTAAAGGGTGCAAGCTTTAGACATAAGGAAAAAGATGTTACTTCTTGCAGGTATTCACTCATTAAATGTTTACAGATCACTTAATGAGATCCTACTTCATAACTAGCACATGATACCTTATAGAGATACAAGTAAGTGAAAGACACAGATTCTATTTGGTACTTTCACTAAGGAGATTAGACCTCCTGTCCCCGTTAAAAAGTATAAAATTATATAACACTATAAAGGGACAGTGTTTCTATTTCATCCTTCAGCGCCCCTCCCTCCCACTCCCAATCAAGCCATTTTTGTTTCTCTAGCTTTCCTGACCACACTGGATCCTATGGCGTAATCAGTCGTGCTTTTTTACCTGTACCCTAGGTCCCCCTATCAACGGGGGCCTCAAACACTGTAAAATTTTAGTTTTAGGTAACAGCTTATAAATTTAGTCATCAATGTACGTAAATAGCTGTTGTTTCAGGAACTAAACAGCTGCTGTTTCAGGAACTGAAGGAACGACCCACCCTGGCTCCAGGTAAGCTAAGCAGTTCCACCTCTGTGTCTCAGGAGGACTGCAAGCAATCAAGAGTCATTGTACCCCTGGGTGAGAGGACCTCCACCCTAGACACAGATGAAAGAAAGTGCAGCTTTTATCTCATGACCTTTTCCCCTGAATTCCTAACCCCTTACCTACATCTTTCTTCTTTTATCTCATTGACTTTTCCCCTGAATTCCAAACCCCTTACCTATGTCTTTCTCCTCCTTACAAAACAGGCACATTTATAATGGAATATAAGACAGTCTTCTCAGAGCTCAGACCGTCTGCATAAAGCGCCTATAAAGATTCCATCCCTATCTCTGCTTATCCGGTCTGGTAGGTGACAAGCAGCAGGAACACCGGCTTTTCCAGTTTCACTACCCCTTGGGTTTCCCCCCCTTTCATCTCTTTTGTTACTTGGTTCAGGATTTTTACTTCTTTTGATGCCAGGTTGCAGAGCTCATTATGAAAATCATGTTACTCCGTGTTCTTCAACTTTCAGGAGGTTGCAGCTTGGTATTTGCAGGCACTCTGAATATAGGGCCTGAGAAGAGAGGAAAGCAGTTTTACTGCTATTGGAAGACAGGTTTGTGAAAGAATTGGAACATTTAAACTCGTTCCTGTGACTGAAAGTTACCAGAAGAGCCAGCCGCAGCAGGAAAAGGGCAGAAAGTCTAAATTCATACTTTAGAATGACTGCAGGAAAAAAATGGGAGAGGCCCACGTATTTGAAAGACATCTGTGCGAAGTATCAGTTTGGCGGGATAAACCAGTCACGACCGCAGCGTTATTCTGCGGATTTCAGCTCAAGGCGGGAGGCAGGTAGAGCGGCCGGCACTTCCCGAATTAGGCAGGCCTGCGCCAGACACCCAGACAGCTCTGCACGTGCCGCAAGGGAAAATATATCATAAAAGGGAGTTAAAAGTAATAACAGGCAAAGTTTCCCTTAGACTCCTGCGCAGTCCAGACGCAAGAAACAGCCGTTGCCGTGAGAAATCTCGCGAGACTTTCACGGGCCCCTGTGGCGGGAACATTGCGGAAGTGACGGTCCCGTTATGCGTTACGTAATTCGTCGGAAGGGTAACACCTCCCAGAATCCTTGGAGAAGGAGCCGCCGCTTCGCGCGGTCTGCACGCAGCGCAGCGTGGGACATTTTAGCAACGTGGTCTGGTCCTTTGCTGGAAAGCGTGCGCGTGTGGGTTCGGCCGCCGCGGCCTTCTGCCGCAAATCAGGTCTTTTGGGTTTTTGTTTTTTTCGGGAAAAGAGCTGACGGCGGGGTGCGCGGCGCCCTGACCCGGCCTAACCATGTTAGTGCTGTTTGAAACGTCCGTGGGCTACGCCATCTTTAAGGTAGGTAGAAGATTGAGCCATTGCAGGGGGAGGACAAGAGTTCGACAGGCAAGGGAAAAGGGAGACGTGGAGAGAGGATGGCACTGCCCCGGGGAGCGCGGGTACCCTTTGGGTCCCCCTGCCCTGAAAGGAAGGGCAAGGCTGTGGGCCCCTGTGGCGCATGTTTCTGCGAACACGTGGCCCTGCCTTCCGGGATGCGAGTTTCGGGGTTAGAAGATTTGGTCGGTGTAGAGAAGTGGACAGAGGCCGTGTTAGGATTTTACAGGAGCTCGGGTTTTATTCTGAGGGGGTTTGAAGAATGACAAAAAGGCTTTAAGGAGAGAAATGGGTAACTTTGTGTTCTAATCCACTTGCTGCACTGTGGGAATAGGTTACTGGGGGCAGGAAAGGAGGCGAGGATGTTTTTGCGTTAATCTACACAAGATAAAGGTGCCTTGATTAAGGTTGGTATGAAGGCTAACATCGGTAGAATTATAAATACAACAGACGGGATTGGCGTATGGATTGAATATGGGTTTTTGTTTAGTAAGTGGGTGCGTGATGATAGGGAAGGGAAGAGAAACAGGTTGTGGGGTTTTTGAATGGGGGGAACTGAAGAGCTACAGGTTGGCTCTGGGAAGCATGCAAGATCGATCTATTACACGTGGAAATGCAGTAGTCATTTCAAATTGAAGTTCAGGAGAGATCTGGGCTGGTGATAATCACGTTGAGATTAGGGTTTTTTAATAGGGAAAGTTTGCAGTTGAGACTTAATGGGCACAGAAATTATTGAACAGTGGGACATTTGTATAGTGCGATGCTATTGATATGTTAGGAAGAATGAGGTAAATTGAGTGGGTCCTACATGCCAGGCACTCTTCTGAGCTCTGGGAATATATCAATGAAAAACAAAATTTTCACATATATGCTGATGTAACCCCCCACCCCCAAAACCTAGATAAGATACATATAATATGATTCTAGTGGTTAATCAAAAAACTATGATACGGATGTAGAAAGTCTGAAAGGGCACATGAAGTATTTGGGGGAGCACTTCACTCCAAGTTTCTCTTCTGATAGTTGAAAATATATTTTTATTTGCACTTATTAAAGAATTATTCTTAAGAAAACTAATAAAATCATTAAAAACGAAAAGCTGACTTGGCTTATTTTTTCTCCCTGGCGATGTCTGTGACTGCAACATTTCTCACTATTTAAGGGAAACTTAACAATTTATTGAAGGCAAGTTGATAGCCCCTGTCAAAATAAAATATGTGTACCTTACATAATCAATTAAGTCAACTTCCAGTAGTTCTGTAGAAATGCAGCATGTGTGCATACAAAATAAACGTTTTCTGAAGGATAAAGAACATTTAGAAATAATCTAAATATTTATCAATAAAAACATAAATGGTGGTGTGTTAATACACTGCAGTTCTAGGTTGTTAAAACCTGGAATTACATCCATAATATGCTAAGTATACAATGGTTACTAAAAGTATACATAAATAAAATGTCACATGGTCCAAAAGTATTGAAGAATAGATCCCTAAATGCTAATGACTGTTTCATTGACTTAAAGTGCTCCTTTTTCCCTTTGAATTTTATTTTTTCTTCATATCAGAATGTGTCTTACAATCCATGGCATCTTAATTTTAGAGAAATCATAGTTTCTCTAACCTTTCATGTTAGGGTTATTACATCAGTAAATAATGAAATCTATACTGTAGAAAGTAGTTAATTGATCACTTAGGATATGCATATTTTATGTTGATAGATGCTACCAAATTGCATTTAAAAGATTCTCTTAGTTTCACTTAAATCAGGAGGAATAAAAGTTGCTTCAGTACACCGTCACCAATATTCTCTGTGATAAGTCAGCTGCTCAATCAAGTACAAGATAGGAAAGGATTGATCCTCCTAAAAGGCATTTTTTCCCCATGTTTAATATCCCTGGGATTGGGTTGTCTTACAAATTGACAGCTGGTCAGTTTAATTGGCAGTATAAAATAATGGCATATTAAAAGTATTCTAAAAGTGTGAACACAATGCCTTTTGAAGGGGTTAAGGAGCCCTTCAAAATAGAAAGTTTTCAGCAAAGACATGCCCCGTCCCCAATGGGAACTGAATTCCATCCAGTTATTAAAAGTGCTATCTGAGCTATTAATTTGATTAAAAATTTACGCTGGGTAAAACAACTAGTTTCATTATTTCAGAGAGAAAAGTAGCTTCCACCACCCTCATTTCAATGTACAGTTGTACTTGAAGAGTTTAACTATATATGCTTGCTTAGGCTGTGCTGTTTAAAGAAAATTGTTCAAATATTTATTACAGGTTTTGAATGAGAAGAAACTTCAAGAGGTGGATAGTTTGTGGAAAGAATTTGAAACTCCAGAGAAGGCAAATAAAATGTAAGTCATCTTAAAAGTAGAATTTAGCAGTTCACATTTAGGGGCTCTTTTTTAATTTTCTCCCACCACCTTTCATATGTTACATTCATAACATTTTAAAATCCTCACCCAAGAAGATGTTTATTGATTTTGGAAAGAGAGAAAAACATTTTGCTGCCTCCTGTTGCACCCTGCCTGGGGGATTGAGCCCAACCTGGGTATGTGCCCTGATTGGGAATCAGACCTGAAACATTTTGGTGTACCAGGTCAAGCTCCACCCACTGAGCCACCCAGCCAGGGCTACATTTGCAACTTTTGTTTCAACGTGTATTTCAGGAGTATTACTGGTATGAGACTAACCATTAGATTTCCTTATTTGGAGCATAGGTGATCTCCACTAATACGTATTAGTTGCAGACTAAATTGGGCAGCAACACAAAATATCCCTTTTGTAAGATACTTGAAAACAGGCAGATAAAGAGCTTCCTCGACAAGAAGAAACCAAAGGAGTTCATCATCACCAAACCATTGTTGTATGAAATGTTAAAGGAACTTACTTCAGAAAAAGATCAAAACTATGAACAATAAGATGACAATACGTATCTATCAACAATTGAATCTAAAAAACAAACCAAGCAAACCAGAGACAGAATCATGGATACAGAGAGCGTTTTGATGGTTGCCAAATGCAGCCAGGGGTATGGGGGAATGGGTGAAGAGGTGTGGGGATGAAGAAGTAAAAGTAGCCATGGTGTGTAAAATCTAGTGTAAGAAATGGAATGGCCAAAGAACTTATACACATGACCCATGGATGTGAACAATGGTGTCGGGATAGCCTGAGGGATTGGGAGGCGCTGGGTGAAGGGGGGCATAGGAGGAAAAATTGGGACAATTAAGTACAAATTTCTATTAAGAAAAACACTTGTTAAGAGTATAGACTGCTGATGGATTTAACTTCTACTTTTTCTTAAGTTAGTGGTACGCAAATGTTTTCGAACTTATTTGTAGTTTATTCATTCTTTATGACTTTTATGTTCTAGCTCCCTCTGGAATAATAACTAGCTAGTAAATTCTGGAAAGGTATACCTGAGTTCCCTAAGGTCTCTGGACTAGAGAGTAGAGTGAAACGCTGATGCCCAGCTTAAGAAATGGGTGGTAGGAGATTGAGCTGGCTTTTCAAGGTAGTCAGGGTGGCTATTTTACCACCTGTGAATCACCTTTTGAAATAATCCATTCTGTGACCTAACTGATCTCTCGTTACATGTGGATTTGGGTAATGTCCTTGGGTGCTGAGAGGCAAAACTCATATGCTAGTGTTAAAACAAAAATCTCACAAGAATAGAAGGAAACTATTAAAGCTTGCTAAAGAGTGTTTAACCCACAAAAATGTCATACTAAATAGTTAAACAAAATGCATAGTTTCAGCATATGTGGCAAAAAGCCAAAATTTGAAATAAATGTTCATCAGTAGTGTAATTGTTGAATAAGTTTTAGTGTACCTGTAGTATACATAGCAGATCCGGGAAGAAGTTCATGATATACTAAGAAAAATCATGCTTCAGATTTTGTATGATGTGACACCATTTTTGCCATGTTCTTGTGCATCTTGCATTTTTGCAAGTACAGAAACATGAACAAGTGCCACTTCAGAAGGGTGCAAGTGGGGGTGTCATGAGGCAGAATAGATGAAGTTATTATTTTTTTCCTTAAATCTTTGTGTTGTTGAGTATGTAGAAGACCACGAGGATGTTCTCTGACCAGGTAAGAAAACTTATATTAAGATAATACTGTTCTAGACACAATAGAAGACTAATTTTCTCTTTTAAAGAGCTATATGCTTTAATTGGCTGGGTTAACTTGATTCATTGCTGTCAATGATGCATTCTTGTTGGAACTGAATCCAAATGATTTCACTCAAATATTCGTCACTACCACTGAGACAACAATGAATTAAATATATGTATTTGTTTCCATATAAAATGATGTTACTCTAAGCATAAGTGTATGAGGAAGAAGGGAATAAGAGTAACAGGAATCCAATCTGACAAGCAGCTGTTTGATGGCATTTTACTCTATGGAGAAATCAGTGTCATGAGACTGCTGACCTAAGACAGACTCTTACACCTTGTCTTTGGTTATTTCTATACTGTATAGTAAAAGGCATCTGTATCCAGCTTTAGGCAGCAGAGCTTATGTTGAAGCTTCTGCATCTTTCCCGTGGATGTGGTAACAAGCTTCTTGGCTGTTCTACATTTCCTTCAAAGCCTACAACTTTCTCTGTAATAATCCAAACATTGCTAGCCTAACATTTAGAGAACTGGTCATTTTGTGAAGAATATCACACTTTGTACCCTGATACTTTTACCAGTGTATGCTTTGGAAACACTCCAACATTCTTCCTCAGTCTGTGGCTTTTGCAGAAGTCAATGTACCTTTATAATATTTTTTTTTCTTTCTTAATTCTAGAGTTAAGCTAAAACATTTTGAGAAATTTCAGGATACAGCAGAAGCATTGGCAGGTAAAGTCAAAGACTGGCTTCCTTTGTTTTTGTTTTTTAATCTTGGTAATTTGTTGTCCTTATTTTAAAAAATTGCTTCAGTTGCCTGAGTTAACCTTATTCAATGTTGTCAATGATGCATTGTTTTTGGAACTGAATTTAAGTGATTTAAGAAATTCGTCACTACCACTGAGACAACATTGAGTTAGCTTTTTTTACCATAGGGCTGGTTTTTCTCCCATGTGATGAAAGCTGAGAAGTGGTTAAATTGATCTCCCTGTGGAAACCAACAGCATAATGCTAGAGCACAATTCATTAAAAGCTGTTCTACAAGGGACCAAGGTAATGTGGTCAAGCATAGAGCTCTGATCATTTTAATGCAAGGGTAAAATTGAGAATAGCCAGGAATCACAGTTGAAATAATAATAAAACAGTTCTCCAGGGATATACATTTTTAGTTTGAAAAATTACTAAGATTTAGGGCCCTGACTGGTGTGGCTCAATGCGTCGGGCATTGTCCTGAAAATGGAAATGCTACCAGTTGTGGGCCAGATCCCTGGCTGCAGGCGTGCGAGAAGCAACTAAGCAGCTTCTCTCCCTCTCCTTCTCCCTCCCTCTCTCTCTAGAATAAATAAAATGAACTTAGAAAAAGTAAAAGCTTTAGGAAAACTAGTACTTGGTGTGTGTCTTAATATGAAAACTTATGAGAGGCATAAGAGTTGCTTTCTAAAGGAGTGATTTTAAATGATTTAGAAGAATAGATGACTCATCCTTCAATTCTCATTACAGGACAACAGACATAGAGTAATAGAGTTTATTAACTTGGCTTGGCTTTAGTGGGCAGTTGGTTTTGTAAGTTTGTTTTTGTTTTTTTAAAGATTTTATTCATTATTTTCAGAGAGAGGGCAGGGAGGGAGAAGGGGAGAGAAGCATCAATGTATGGTTGGCTTTTACCTGCCTCTAGCTACGGACCTGGCTGGAGACCTGGCTTGCAACCTTGGTTATGTGTCCTGACTGGGGAATTGAACCAGTGACCTCTGGGTTCACAGGCCGTTGCCAGTCCACTGAGCTACACTAGCCAGGGCTATTTGTTCTTTTTTGTTTTGTTTTTCTTAATCTTCAACCAAGGATATGTTTATTGATATTTTTTAGAGAGGGAGGGAGGAAGAGAGATATGAGAGAGAAACATCAATAGGTTAGTCTTCCACACATGCCCCAACCTGGAATCAAACTCAACCTTTTGGTTTATGGGACAGTGTTCTAACTAACCACTAAACTACCTGACCAGGGCTTTTAAGGATTTTTTTTTTTTTTTTGGAAGATTTTATTTATTATTTCCAGAGAGGGGAAGGGAGGGAGGCAGAGAGAGAGAGAAACATCAATGTATGGGTTGCCTTTCACCTGCCTCCAGCTACGGACCTGGCTGGAGACCTGGCTTGCAACCTGTTTATGTGCCCTGGCTGGGAATCGAACCAATGCCCTTTGGGTTTGTAGGCCAGTGCCTATCCACTAAGCCACCAGCCAGGGCTTAAGGGTTTTTTAATGTTAGAAAGACAAGACCAGTTATAAAACCCTAATCATAAAATTTTCAGTTGCTTAAATTCTGTATTAAATCAGCCAACTACTTGGTGGTATAATCTGAAAATGAAGGGCAGTGGGGAGGAATATGGCTTAAAATTATGCAAGAATTTGACAGACCCAAATAATTTTTGTTCATCAATCACAAGAGAATGATATAGTTCTCTTGTGGAAATTAGGAATCCAACTAAATATGCTAGATATTAATGAGCCCATCCCAGTCTTGGCAGAGGGATAAGCCGAAAGAAGATCCAGCAATGGGGCCAATCTATTTATTTTTAATTTACTGTAATTTTTTTTCCATTACCATTTAGTTCTTTTATACCCTACCACCCAACCAATTTATTAATTTTTAAAAATAGTTCTGGGACTGCTTTGTTGGTAGTAAAAGCCTCATGGCACTGTAAAGCACATCTGTGCCTGGGGGATTTCTTCAAAGATAGTTCTGTTTGTCATAGCTTTAAAATTAAATGTGGGTAGAATTGGGGTAAAATCCCAAGCAAGATTGTTTAGCTATTCTTCAATTCTGGGGTCAGTGCATTATTCACATGGACTGATTTGTGCAGCTCCTCCTAGAGTTGTAAAGGTCTCTAATCCTTATCACGGGTAGCTGCCTTAGAATTGTATTTTTGCATAAAACCTCTGTAATCTTTTCAGGGTATTTCTGACCAGTCCTTATTAAACTGTTAAATGGCGAAGTCCAACCTCTGACCAAACATGAAACAAGTCTTTAGTATGGCTAATAAATTTATCACAACAATTGTTAGATTTTGTATTCGTTGCTCCAAAATCTTTAAAAAATCCTCTGAGGTAAAAGCACTATTTTACAGATGATAAAACTGAGACATGAGAGGTATCATTTAGCTTATAACGTTATACGCTAAATAGGGAAAGTGCCATTGTAGGTGAGAACCCTTTGACCCTCCCCCTAATCTAAGTTTCAGGAGGGCAGAGATTGTGTTGTTTACTGTCAAATCCCTAGATTCTTTCACATAAATACTTGGGGGTAAATGAATGAAAGTAAGAGATCTCAGTGAGGAAACTGGTCATAGAAACCTCTACAATGCCTTTTCCCATCTTTTTTAATCAGAAATTTGAACGTTGGCTTATTATTAAGAGAACAGAGTCCTTCCTGTGAATTAAGCTTTCTGCTGCCTATTTATTACAAGGCAGTTTTGACCAAGATTCAGTGGTTGTAGATGTTAATATGCATTTGAAACCCCATAGCCTAAGAAAGAATCTTAGGGGGAGTGATGTCAATTTACATTGGTCCCAGAGGTTCAAATATGCCATTTGCATGAAGAAATTTATTTTTAATCTTGGTCAAATTTTCAAGATGTAAGTCTTCCAAAATAGTCACAGTAAAATTTGGGCCAGCCTCCATTTGGATGAAGTGAGAGAACTTCTGAGGGGTGTGGAACAGTGGCTAGTAGAAAAGATAAGTAGGAGAGAGACTCGGCTTCCTCTTTCCATCACCATCTATATGTCACCTTTTAAAAGTACCTATTGTGAACAGTAACACACTTTGATAAACTGAGGATAAATGTAAATATTAGAATAGATTTAGAGTAAAAATTTTGCCTTTTTTTTTTTTAAGATTTTTTAATTTATTATTTCCAGAGAGAGGGCAAGAGAGAGAGAGAAGAATCAGTGTATGGTTGCCTGTCACCTGCCTCCAGCTACAGACCTGGCTGGAGACCTGGCTTGCAACCTGGTTATGTGCCCTGGCTGGGAAATCGAACCAGCGACCTTTGAATTCACAGGCCGGCACCTTATCCACTGTGAAATTGTTCCTTTTTTAAAAAAAGATTTTATTTAGTTATTTTTAGAGAGGGAAAGAAACATTGATTGGGTGCTGCTTGTTTGTGCTCCAATCAGAGAGCAAACCCACAGCTCAGGCATGATGAGCCCTGACTGGGAAGCGAATTGCTGACGTCCAACCAACTTAGCCACACTGGGCAGTGCAAAAGTACATATGGAAAATTGAGAAACTAAGAGCAGGGATTGGAATAGAAGTTTTCAATTATAAAAGATTAACTTGTAAGAAAAGAATACAACTCTCGTTAGAAAGGTAGGTTATTAAGGAGTCAATATAATACAAAAGGTTAGACCCCCAACGAAAATTGGTTAACTTTGGTTGCTTAGAATGTAGAGACCTCCGAAAGAACTATGTGGTGACCAGCTGCTATCTTCACCTTTCATTTTCCCAGATAACAGATGAAATAGATTTGTAATTCAGGTGGATGGAGATACAGTCTGGAGGAAAGAGCAAGTGTCTGGCTGAATGCTTGCTTGTCCTTAGATATTATGACAGACTCCCATTCTGTCAAGGCTTACTTTATAAATTCAACTACAATCCAGACAATATCAGATGAGATGTTAGTTCATGGGAGTCCAGAAGATGTAAGCATAGGTCTAAGTAAGGAAGGGTGAGAGTTACAAAAGTAGCGGGTTTAGCACTTACCTAATGTGAAAGCCATCCTAAAAGTGAACAGGTTGCCTTTGTAGTAAGTTCTCCATCATTGAAGTTTTATAAGCATATGCCTGATAACACCTGTGAATTAGGCCGCATTCAGAATACTTACATAGCAGCAGAACCTGCCAAATGAATACACTCTTCTTTTTTTTTTCTTTCTTTTTTTAACCAGAGTCTTGACAGTATTTTAGGATATTTCACAATCTAGAACATCAGGCCAGTCTGTCATGGTACAGGAGAGATCATCTATTTGTCATTCCAAAATAGAATGTTTCTAACATCTTATGAATCTAGCTCTGAGTTCAAGAGAAGATCCATGCGGCATAGGGAAAGGAGGGCTGGATCTGGTGTAGTTCCTGGTTCTGGAGTAGAAATGAGGGAGGCAAGATCCCATGAGATTGTGAAATGTGTAACTTGTAAACATTTTTATGTTTATCATTTCATTTTAGAAGTAATGTTAAATATAGCCCTTTGAAAGGAAGTGTTTATTTTGCTTTTTGTTTTTAATGTAAATAGATACTAAGGTCTTAGAATTAAAAATTTGAGAGAAAACTCTTGTTTTTCTTCTTTGAAAAGCATTCACAGCCCTGATGGAGGGCAAAATCAACAAGCAGCTGAAGAAAGTTCTGAAGAAAATAGTAAAAGAAGCCCATGAACCCCTGGCTGTAGCTGATGCTAAACTAGGAGGGGTCATAAAGGTAAAGTTAGGATTTTCTTTCATACTTGCTGATCAGAACTCACCATAAGCATAGTGACGACAAAGCCCAGAGTGTGTAATAAAATGTTTGTCATAAGTTTTCATACTTCCTTTTTTCCCTAGGCTATGTAAAAATGATTTCCAATCTGATTTATCAAGGCTAAGCATATACATTCATTGTAGAAAATACAAATACACTACCCTGGCTGGGTAGCTAGCTCGGTTAGTGTCGTCTTAACATGCCAAGGTTGCAATACACCAAAAATGGATTTTTAAATATAGCTTTAACCCTGCCACTGAGAGATAGTCCATTAACACATTGGGTATATTCTGCTATATTTTGGTGTAGCTGCGTTTTTTCCCCAACATTAATGGAGTCATGACATTTCTTAGTATGTGTGTTTGTTAAACAACTTTAGTAGGGAAAAGAGTTGCTAGATGTAAAACAAAAGTGAATTGACTTTGGGGGCAATGGGTGGGTGGGGAGGGAGACAGAGGGGAGCAAAAAGGGGATGGATGTAATACAACAACAATAAAATTACAAAAAAAAAAATGTGAGAGTAGGAGGAAAGACTGGAAAACTAGTCTCCCAAACATGAAAGGCAGAACAGTTTGAGAGCCAGTTTTGATAGTTTGATCTTCGTTTTTTGAAGTAGGGATTATTTTATGTTGTAGGTCCTTTCAGTAGGAAAGCACCAAAGAAATTGAGGGTTTTTAAAGCCAAGATTGCAAATTTAAGAAGTTCGTGTAAATAGATTATTTTTGATACTGTTAGGTCATGAAATTTTCTGTAATGATGTCTTCATTCTTTCTCTTAGTTCCTGTTATACTGTTAAAAACATTAACTTTCAGCGTAATAAATACACAGAAAGGCACGCAAAACAACAAATTGCTGAATGAAGGGATTATGTACATCTTTAATTTTACTTTTCAGTTTCTTCATTAAAAAAAATTAAACTGGGCCTTGGCTGATAGTACAGCCTGCAAACCCAAAGGTCACTTGGTTTGATTCCCAGCCAGGGCACATAACTAGGTTGCAAGCCAGGTCTCCAGCCAGGTCTGTGGCTGGAGGCAGGTGAAAGGCAACCACGCACATTGATGTTTCTCTCCCTCTTTGTCTCTCTTGCTCTCGCTTGCTCTCTCGCTTGCTCTCTCGCTTGCTCTCACTTTCTCTGGATATAATAAAATCTTTTTTTTTTTTTACTTAAACAGAATATTACTCATACATTCTCAGTATTTTTTTTTTTTTAAGATTTTATTTATTATTTCCAGAGAGAAGGGCAAGGAGGGAGGAAGAAAGGGAGAGAAACATCAATGTGTGGTTGCCTTTCACCTGCCTCCAGCTACAGACCTGCCTGGAGACCTGGCCTACAACCTGGTTATGTGCCCTGGCTGGGAATCGAACCAGCAACCTTTGGGTTTGCAGGCCAGCACTTAATCCACTGAACCACCAGCCAGGGCGTATCTTTGTTTCTTTCTTTTTTTTTTTTTAAGATTTTATTTCATTATTTTTAGAAAGAGGGGAAGAGAGAGAGGGAGAGAGACATCAATGTATGGTTGCATTTCACCTGCCTCCAGCCACAGACCTGATTGGAGACCTGGTTTGCAACCTGGTTATGTGCCCTGGCTGGGGAATCGAACCTGCGACCTTTAGGTTCGCAGGCCGGCGCCTTAACCACTGTGCTACCAGCCAGGGTATTTTTGTTTCTTAAACAAGATGCAATATATACAATTCTATATATTTGTATACGATGTTCTAGAACTGTAGATTTTTATGAGTTAGTAGCAAACACTGTAACTTGATGATGATATGGAGAAAAAAAATTTATCCTGTTTGTATGAGGTGTGTAAAAACTTATAACTGTATGACAAAGATTTGTTTATTTGTGTACATGTGCATATTCACATGTATACATTTGGAGATTAGGCAAATTCAGGTGGTATGGCCTAAAATGCTGGTGTTGGTTATATGTATATGCAGCATTTGGAAGTACTTAAGGGATGCTAACAGTTATTTAGCTATAGGGAAAGGACATATGATTCAGAATGTTGCTTATTATTCAGTGCCCTTCTCTCTAGTACTGTTGATTAAAATCTGAGTTTTAGTCCTGGGTCATGTGGCTCAGTGAATTTTGCACCAGCCTGGGAACCAAAGGATTGCCAGTTCAATTCCCAGTCAGGGCACATGCCTAGGTTGCAGGCCAGGTTACCAGTTAGGGTGGTGCAAGAACCACACATTGATGGTTTTCTCCATCTCTTCCTCCCTTCTCTCTCTGAAAATAAATAGTCTTTTTAAAATAAACCTGTGTTTTACCTTTAAAAAGGAGCTAAGTAATAATGTACGGTAATTAAGATTCTTAAAAACAACAAAACTGAGTTAAACTGTATTAATATTCTTATAGCTTTTATTTACTTTATATAAATGTACTTTTTTTTTTTTTTAATAGGAAAAGCTGAATCTCAGTTGCATCCATAGTCCCGTTGTTAATGAACTTATGAGAGGAATTCGTTCACAGATGGATGGATTAATCCCTGGGGTAGAACAACGTGAAATGACAGCAATGTGTCTTGGATTGGCCCACAGGTGAGATTTACTGGAGAATAAAGTTGGCTTTTATTAAATAAACAGTTGTGTAGTACTGTTATAACCATGTTACACATACTAATTCTTATAACAAACGGTAGTAGTACCGTAGCTGTACTGCTGCAGCTAGAGGGAAAGAAACATGAATACATGGTTGCCTTTCACCCACCTCCATTATACAGTTGAAATGGATACTCAAAGTCAGTACAGCTGGTATATGAGGAGGCTAGGGTTTGAACCCAGGCACCTTGGCTTCATTGCCTGGACTCTAAACCTCACTGTAGACATACTCTACTCTGGTGTTGGATCCCACAACTTTTGGACTTTTTCTTCTCTTTGTTCTCTTATATCTGCTAAATTTCTACTCCTTTGTCCACTTACCATCTCCCCAAATTTTCTCATCTGCTATGATCTCCTTTATCTGTTCATCTGTGTTGCTTGTTTTATTCTGACTTTTATTGTTTTCATAAAAAAGGCAAAGAAAAATACATCAACCTATCATTTAACCAGAGGTCCATTAGTGCTGTACTGTAATATATGTGTTCCTGAAAAGTTTGGCATTCTGTGAAGTTGCATTCAAATAACAAGAGTTTGTGAAGAAACAGATTAAGGCTAGACTACTAAGAACACACGCAACTTTGTGAGCAGAGCACTATCAAAAACTGGTTCTGAAAAGCATTAACGGGGAAAAAGACATGTTAAGTATATACTGAAAGAATACTACAGTAAATAAAGGTACCTTTGAACAAAAAATATTGAGCATAAATTGGTAGAGGATTAAGGGGCTGCTGGTTTAGAAACAAGCAAATGACTGAAAATCAGGAAGAACTTGATGATAAGCATTTCTAAGAGAGCAAAAATAACTAAACTGGGTCAATTGAAACTTGTTAAATTGGTGTTGTAGGGGGGGTATTCTATGTATTGTAGGAACCAATCACATATCCCTTAGAAGACATTTGGCAACGTGTAGAGACATTTTGAGTTGTTAGACTTTAAAGTGGGGTCTGTTATTAACATATGAGTAAAAGCCAGGGATATCGCTAAACATCCTACAATACACAGAATACCCCCCCTACAAAAAAGTCTATTAGGATTGTAATATTAATAGTGCCAAGATTAAGAAACCCTTATATATAGTATTTTACCATGGCTTTCTGTTTTCAGATGTTACAGTGCTGCATTTTTTTTTCGCTGCCTGCTGATATAAAGCATTTATATGCTACAAAAGTAACATATGAATCAATATGACCTGCACAACACAGCATTATTCTAGTTGTCATTCATAAATTAATGTTTCAGAACTATAGGTTATAGCAGGACAGGTGTATTATTTTCTTTTTAAATTATATTTTCTGATCTTGCAACTGATACTCCATGTAGAAAAAATAAAAATAAAACAATTAGCTCTGAAGGAGGGGTATGGTTTTAAAAGGTATTTAAGATGTTAGTTAAATGCTTTTTATCAGTGCCATCATAGCAATTTGTTACTTTCTTTCTCCCCAGCTTGTCCCGTTATAGGTTGAAATTCAGTGCTGACAAAGTGGACACAATGATTGTCCAGGCAATTTGTAAGTATAGTACATGTGAGATCTGTTCAATCTGTTCTCCATGGTGTTTTTGCTACTGTTAAAACTTATCTTTTGTAATTTTCTTGGGGAACAGAGATTAACTAGAGCTTTTTCCCCCCGTGAGCTTATTTATTTATTTTTAAAGAAAGAAGAAGGAGGGGAGAAAGAGGGGATCCAACCTGCAACCCAGGCATGTTCGTTGACTAGGAATGTAAACCATTAAGTTGGCAGGACAGCCCCCAACCAAGCCACATCAGCCGGATGATTAACTAGAATTCTTAATAAGAAATTGAAAAATGCTGGTTAGATAAAGGAAGAATAGCCTTTGGAGATAATGTGAATTCCACTATTAATGTAAACCAGTTTTTCCATGAAAAAGAACTAGGATCTATACTGTGTTGTCTTTTGCTTTTTAGACCAAGCTTTAAAATAGGTCATTCTCCCATATCATTAAGTGATTTTAAAAAAATACTGGAGTCTTAATTTTCCGTTTTAAAAATCCCTTTAAACAGCAAATGCATTTCTGGATATATACCAAAAAAAATTGAAAGTATGTGCTCAAAAAACTATACACCCCATTTATACAACATTATTTACAATAGCCAAAAGGTAGAAATAATCTATACAACCATTGATAAATGAATAGATAAGTAAATGTGGAATATGCATATAATATTTAAAAGGAATGGTGTTTTAATACATGCTACATACAGCATGGATGAATTTTGAAAACATGCTAAGCAACATAAGTCACATACAAAAAGACATACTGTGTGGTGATACTTAGAATAGGAAATTAATATACAGAAGAGATTACTAGGGTCTAGGGGAGAGAGTGGGAATGTGGAGTTACATAATGGGCATATAGTTTCTATTTGGGATGAAGAAAGTTCTGGAAATGGATAGTGGTGATAATTGTTGTATAGCATTGTGAATGTACTTGATATCCCTGAAATGTACACCTGAAAATCATTAAAGTGGTGCATTTTATGTGTATTTTACTGCAAAGAAACAATTTAATTTCCTGGGTTTTGTATTTATTTTACTTATTTACTTATTTATTTTTATTTTACCTGCTGCAGCCTTGTTGGATGACTTAGACAAAGAATTAAACAACTACATTATGCGGTGTAGAGAATGGTACGGCTGGCATTTTCCTGAATTAGGAAAAATTATTTCAGATAACTTGACATACTGCAAGTGCTTGCAGAAAGTTGGTGAGTTAACTATGCTGTAAGGTATTGAAAAGAATTTATTTGTATCCTAAAACATGAGTTATAATGTTTTTTTGTTAACTTCCCAGAGTTTTTTTATAACTTACATTTTAGGATTGTAGCCATATTAACACCTATTAGATTTCAAACACAAAATTAACATTAACTTTGATTTTTAAAAAAAATTTTTTTTTTTTAAGATTTTATTCATTATTTTTAGAGAGAAGGGCAGAGAGGGAGGAAGAAAGTGAGAGAAACATCAATGTGTGGTTGCCTTTCACCTGCTTCCAGCTAAGAACCTGGCTGGAGACCTGGCTTGCAACCTGGTTATGTGCCCTGGCTGGGAATTGAACCAGCAACCTTTGGGTTTGCGCCAGCACTATTCCATTGAGCCACCAGCCAGGGCTAACTTTGATTTTCATGGCCTGTGATGTATCTCTAATTTGGTTTTTCTTTAAATGGCTTTTTCTGGTGAATGTGTCTCATTATAAATTTGCCATTAATAGGGGCAATTGCAGATGGGGGGTGGTGTCCTGAAGCATATTAATAATTAACATTAAAGATAATACTGCTATCTGTATTGTTAGTGTTATATTCGATACTAAAAATACAGTAATATTAGTAGAGGTTGCTAAATATTAGTAAGTGAGTAACTTGGCTTGATATATTAGGCTTCACAATACTACAAGAATTCATGGTCCTAACTTCAGTATAATCTTAACTAGATATTGTCACGATGTCATTAGTCCTACTGAATGGGGTTTTTGGTGGTGGTTGGTTGGTTTCTGTTTTTGAGGGAGGTGGTGGGGAGAGACTCAACTCTAAAATCAAGCCTTTACGTAAGGAAAACTACTACGTCACACTTGTTGGCTTTTTGTTTTGTTTAGGCACCCTTTTCATTGGCTTATCTCTACATTTTCTTTTGACTGTTTGGTGAATTTTGTAGAATTTGTTGAGTGATTCCCCTTCATCCTCTGCAAACATTCCATAGGCGATAGGAAGAATTATGCCTCGGCCCAGCTTTCTGAATTACTGCCAGAGGAAGTTGAAGCAGAAGTGAAAGCAGCTGCAGAGATATCGATGGGAACAGAGGTTTCAGAAGAAGATATTTGCAACATTCTGCATCTCTGCACACAGGTAAACTGTACACATAAACCAGTTATGATACCAGTACTGTAATAATAATTTTCTGATGGCTGTGATGATTTTTAAGCTTATTGTTCACCTGATCAGTAAATATGAGGGTGTTCAGTCACTACCTCATCTGATGCCATCTTGTTTTATATGCTTGAAGGAAGAAATACATACTAAAATGAAATTAGGAGTAGTAATTTATTTGTGTTGTTACACTGTCAGAATAAATTCAGGCAGAGAAGGATAGATTGAGTTATTTTGTTTTGTTTTTAAAATTTTACTCTATTTTTAAAGAGAGGAGAAGGGAGAAAGGGAGAGAGACTTCAATGTGTGGTTGCCTTTCACCGGCCTCCAGCTAAGCTCCTAGAGACCTGGTTATATGCCCTGGCTGGGGAATTGAATCAGTGACCTTTGGGTTCGTATAGACTGGCGCCTTATCCACTGTACCACTAGCCAGGGCTAGTTCTAACTATTATGTTTATAACCTGTAGTGATTTTTTTTCTTGATCCTTTGGAGCTAGCTGTACAAGTATCCGAGGGTGACACAAATGTCTGATTGAAGGTTTTTAAAAATAACAGTAATATTGACTAACATTTTTAGCAATGTATTAAGTTGTTTATGTACATTATCTAATAAAAATCTTCACAGAAGCCCTTTTAAAGGAAACAGGTAAGGAATGGTTAGTTTTCCCAGGATTGCACAGCTGCCCTATGATAGATGTAGAATTGCAATTTTTTGGACATGTGAATTTTTTTTCTCTTAATCATTTATGAGTTACTTGTTTTATTCCTTGTATTAGGTGATTGAAATCTCAGAATATAGAACCCAGCTCTATGAATACCTACAAAATCGAATGATGGCTATTGCACCCAATGTTACAGTCATGGTTGGGGAATTAGTTGGAGCACGGCTTATTGCTCATGCAGGTGATGATTTTAATGTAATTTGTAAACATGTGTATTTAGAATTTAGTGTTCTAAAAAGAGTTTGCTTTCAGTCTTTAACAGTGTTTAAGGACAAATAAGTAGAAGTAGTAGATAGTGTATGGGTGAGGACTAAGGACCAGTGTTCAATGATGATTTTTATTTGTATGCCTGATTCCTTTTGGATAATGAAGGCATCTTTAGTCACTACCTCTTCTGAGACACTTGTCCATTTTCAGAAGTTTGTTGTGGTTAAGTAGAATAATCAGATGAATGCAAGAGGATGAAATCAGTTACTTTTTATAAAACTACAGTCATCAATTGATGCTTGATTGGGGGTTGGGTGGAAAAATTGAAGGGATTAAGAGGTACAAATTGATAGTTACAAAATAGTCACAAGGATGTAAAGTAAAGCACAGGGAATGTAGTCAATAATGTTGTAATAATTACTATGGTGCCAGGTGGGTATTTGAAATATCGGAGAGATCACTTAAGTATATGACTGTCTAACCATAATGTTGGACACCTGAAACTAATACAAAATAATATTGAGAATCAATGTTAATTGAAAAATGAAATGTAAAAAACTCACCAGCCCTGGCTGGTGTGGCTCGGCAGATTGAGCACTGGCCTGTGAACCAAAGGGTCACCAGTTTCAATTCCCATTCAGGGCACTTGCCTAGGTTGCAGGCCAGGTCCAGTTGAGGGGCGCATGAGAGGCAACCATACATGGATGTTTCTCTCCCTCTCGCACTACCTTCCCCTCTCTCTCAAAATAAATAAATCTTTTTTAAAAAGCTCAACAGATTAAAATGTCATTAGTTTTTAAGAACTCATACAAGTGATGATAGTATATTCATGCACTACTATACAATGATACATGCTGAGAAATGTATCCTCATTAGGCCGTTTTGTCATTGTGCAATCACCATAGAAGTGCACTCTACATAAGCCTATTTCACTTACATAACTCAACTGAGATGGTATAGCCTACTGTACACCTAAGGTATATGGCATATCACTGTTGTGTACATGGTCCATTATTGACTTAAAAGTCATATGTAGCACATGACTATATAAGCGTTAAGACTGTTTCAGAGTTGAATATGCTTTCTTTTTTAAAGATTTTATTTGTTTTTAGAGAGAGAGGTAGAGAGAGAGGCAGAAAGAGAGAAACATCAGTGTATGGTTGCCTTTCACCTGCCTCCAGCTACGGATCTGGCTGGAGACCTGGCTTACAACCTGGTTATATGCCCTGGCTAGGGAATTGAATATACTATTTTATATTTTAATATACTTCACAAAAATATTTCAAATAAGGGATTTATAGTAAAACTATATGGTGATGCTATAAAGATAGATGCTACAAAAACAGTACAATTGAATACTAGCAAATATAGGGAGGTACTGGTTAATTATTTCACATTTCTGGCCATCATACAAGATCTTCAAGTATCATCTATAGCAAAGTATTTAAACTACAATCAGACTCTTCATTGATCACATAATGCATTCAGATATCCTGAGCTGTAACAATGGAGTCATTTGGGCTATAGGTCTTGTGTTTAATGCATAGAACTTTGAATAATTAAAAAGAAATTTCTTGTAACTACTTCTTGTTTTTTGAAGGTTCTCTTTTGAATTTGGCCAAACATGCAGCTTCTACAGTTCAGATTCTTGGAGCAGAAAAAGCGCTTTTCAGAGCTCTGAAGTCTAGACGAGATACTCCTAAGTATGGTCTCATTTATCATGCTTCACTTGTAGGGCAGACGAGTCCCAAACACAAAGGAAAGGTAAGCTAGTTTTTCTGAGATAGGCCTTTTTCTCTTTTTTTCCTCCAAACAACTCATTTTCCTTTTACTCTATAGTATGCAATAAGTCATTTTCTCATTAAATAGAGAATAGTAAATTCATTAAATTAAAAGCACTTTGTGTATTAAAAGGTTTAAAGAAAATACTATATTCATCTTGTTAAAACCATTTTCTTCCACCATGTTAGTATTTTACTAGAATTCACATCAGAAGTGTTCTTAAGCCCTGACTGGCATGGCTCAATGGGCTGGGCATTGTCCCACAAACAAAAAGGTCGCCAGTTCAATTCCTGGTCAGGGCACAGGCCTGGGTTGTATGCCAGGTCACCGTTGGGCCTGTGCCAGAGGCAGCTGACCCAATGTTTTTCTCCCTCCCTTCCCCTCGCTCTAAAAATAAATGAAAGTGTTAAAAAGTGTTATTAGTGACAAGAAACCAACTTGCATCAGCATTTATGAATTACAAAAAATAACCCAGTGCAGTGTTGTCTTTATAGGGTGCGTAATTTAAAAAAAAAAAAAAAATGTTTTTACAAAATTCAGAGCAGAGAGGAGAAATAAAGGGTTTAATAAAATAAAATGTTAGTTGGTTTGAAAAGTGGACTACACTTTTTTCCTTTTGAACTCATGGTGTAGAACTAACATCCCTGAGTAGAAACTAAAAGGGAACATTGGAAGAGTATAAGTTCATTTTAGACATGATCCACTTAAAGGTCTTCTCATCCACCAAAATGATGGCCACTTTAGTATGTATAACCAGTCAGCCATTATGCTATGGCAAAGATTTCAAATATAAGATAGGTGGCTTAAGTTGTATTATTCAAAATACTTTTGTAATTCCTGGTTTAAAGAAAACCCCAGTGTGAATGTTTTCTAACTTCAAGTTCTCTATTAGATTTCTCGAATGTTAGCAGCCAAAACGGTTTTGGCTATCCGGTATGATGCATTTGGTGAAGATTCCAGTTCTGCAATGGGAGTTGAGAACAGAGCCAAATTAGAGGCCAGGTTGAGGGCCTTGGAAGATAGAGGGGTAAGAAATACATCCTGCCTATTGAAGTGTTGTTACCTGTTAAAAATTAATAAACTGTGAGTCGTTTATGTACTTATTTTACCTAAATAGTTTTGTAATACATTTTCATATGTCTGATATATTCATTTGTGTCTACTGTTAAAATTTTTCCTTATATTTGTCAAGAATTGATATATTAGAACATATACTATAAAGAGAGTGTGCCTTAGAAAATTAATGATTTTTCTTTTCCTAGATAAGAAAAATAAGTGGAACAGGAAAGGCATTAGCAAAAGCAGAAAAATATGAACACAAAAGGTGAGTACATTTTGGGGAGGATGGATGGACAATTCCTGCTTATTTAAATGTTAATTGTTGAGAGCAGTTTTTTATTATGAACCAAAGCACCTCAGTGCCCTCCACCTTATTTGTCATTTATAGTTTTTCAAATTTAGTTATGGTTTTTAATCAAAATATTGATCTTACTCCTTTCAGATATTGGTAGTAAATATTTGTCATTCATAGTTCATGTATAGTATATCATTTATCAAAAAGAAAATTCATTCAGAATTAATCTGACATTTTTTTAGAGAGACAAAAGACAAAAGAAAAGTCTAAAAATGGCTAAGAATCATGGTAAAGTTTTTAGACTTCACCATAAAATGAACAAAAGATTTGTGTGGGCAGAGGTGTTTTGCTTATTATTTGAGGTGATGTTTAATACTGATGAGGTGTTGTGATGAATGGAGGTAGAATGTAGGAAAGCTTTTCAGGGAAGCAAACTGTGCGTCCAGAACCTTAAAAATATTTTTAGTTGTTAACCCATAAAATTCTGCTTTTAGGAATATTATAATTGCTTAAGAGTTTTAATAATACAGTATTTTATGCTGTAAGTGTAGGGGGAGAGCAATATACAGTAACCTTCCAATTACAGATATATATTAATATATTTAAATATATACGTTCAGCATCTTCATAACTCCTTGTAATTATTGAAGACTATGTACCAATCAGGAAAACTTACCTGTCATTTCTGCATAATGCAATATTATAACAGCTTGCATGTCTGCAGCCATCAAGAAAACTTTATTTTATTGCAAAGAACATTAAAATGGCCCAGTTGTACAAGCTGGTACTTATTTTTGGGTCTGTTTATCATTTAGATGTTCATGAAATTGAATGATTAAAAAAACCCAGTTTAAGCAAAACCCTGCTTCATCAGTATCTGTCATTTCTGGAGAAGTCAGTGTAATTGAAAATACCTTTTATACTAAGAGTGCACACTTAATATGGAGCCTCACCTATAAAACTTTGTCATATCTAAAACCTCACCTCATCATTCATCACTAATCCTAAGAAATGTAGCATTAACACTTGGTAATGTTAGTTAAGTTTACGAAGTCACATTAAAGGTATACGAGAAAAGGTGCACTACACTAAATCTAATTTAGAAGAACTTACTTAGGTAAATCTTTTCACCTGTAATTCTTCTTCAGACATTAAATGAGTAGTTGGTGTTTTTTTAAAAAAAAAATAAAATATGTATATATGTATATACGTTCAAAAAAATATATTTTATAGTTAGTGAATTTTCCACGTCTGATTTGTCCTTGGTGACAAAAGCCTGTATGTTAGCTTAAGAAATAGAATACTCCTTAGCTTGTTTTGTACAATTTTTAATATTTTCTTGTCATTATGCTATAACTAATACATACACTTAAAACACCAGTTATGGGAGTAAACCTGATTGGGGTCTTTTGCTTTGATTTGGTTTTTGTTGAATCACTTTTTTTTTTTTTTTTTTTTAGATTTTATTTATTATTTCCAGAAAGAGAGGAAGGGAGAGAGGCAGAGAGGGAGCGAAACAGAGAAACATCAATGTATGGTTGCCTTTCACCTGCCTCCAGCTACAGACCTGGCTGGAGACCTGGTTTGCAACCTGGTGATGTGCCCTGGCTGGGGAATCGAACCTGCGACCTTTGGGTTCGCAGGCCCGGCACCTTATCCATTGTACTACCAGCCAGGGCTTGAATTACTTTTTAATCTAAAATTTAAATTGGTTCAGTTTTTGCTTTCCTGACATATAATCATTTAGTATAAAGAGATTTTCTCCCATTTTCCCCCAAATGAGATTGAATATTTTTCTGTGCTATAGTCACATTGACTACTTCAAATTTATTTGACTCACCACTTCTCTTGAAGTGTAATTGACCTACCTGGAAAGTATTAATACCTCTTTACTTCCTGGAAACTTAGTTTTCATAAACTGCCCCAAAGCCACTAAAATGAAATAGCATTTTATGCTTACATATTAATTAATGGCATTTCCTTTAAATCTCTTCGGGGTTATTTCAGTTGCAGATATTTGTAGTGATTTTCTAAAAGTCTTTGGCCCTTTCAGTGAAGTGAAGACATATGATCCTTCTGGTGACTCCACACTGCCAACTTGTTCTAAAAAACGCAAGATAGAGCAAGTAGATCAAGAGGATGAAGTAATTGAAAAGAAGGCAAAAAAAGCGAAAGCTAAAGTTAAAGGTCAGTTATACTTTTTCTTACTTGTTAAGTACAGACTTTGTAAATCTGAAAGTATGTATTATTGAACTTTATTGTGAAATCACTCATACCGAAAGCTAATGGTGTTTCATTAAGCCATTGTGTTCTCTGAGAATAGTTAGGATATTGTTAAACTTATCAGATTTCATAGAGGAATGTGTGAAGCATTTTTATGAATATTGGAATTGCACGTAATACTAAGTATACCAGTGAGCTATTTTGAAAATCAACTTTTGAGAAAAAAAGATACATGGTTTCTAAATAAGTTACTGAGATAATTTTGTTATATTGATAAGTGCAGAATTGATGGAGGGATGGTTTTCTTCATTGTTGTTACGTAGACTGGACTAGAGAGAAGAACATACTGGGTAACCTATGTTAAGTGCCTACCAAATAGTCTAGCAAGATAGGCATTAAAACAATGACTGATACAATTTTTGGTTTCTAAATAGCTTAGTCGGCAAAAATGTACTATCAGCAAATGTGGGCTTCTGACCTAGATAGAGAAAACATATATTTAACTCCTGTGCTTCTATTTTCTTACCGAACAGTAAGGAGCTCCCTAAACCCATTGGTAGTACTCGAAAACATCAAACTCCAGATTTGTATCTTCACTTATATTTAATAAGCTTTTCAAACCTAACATTCATGAATCCTTGCCACTCCCAGTCTGTTGCTCCATAATTTTTTCCATCTTATAAATGGAAGTTCTGGTTGCTTTGGCCTTTAACCTTGAATCATTTCTATTATAACCCAAAGCTATTCTGGCAGGAGGTCCTGTTTAGTTTACTTTGAAAGTATACCCAGAACCTAACCACCTGTCACACCCACCAGTTCTTAATGTAGTAGCCTCACTGGCTCTTCTTGGTACTCTGAACCTGCCATCCACCCATTTCCTCCAAAATTTAGCATTTGTTCTCTATCTGGAATGTTTCCCTCAAGACTTTTGCATTATTCATTTCCTTACCGCTTTTAGGTGTTTGCCTGACACAGATGTGTTCCTCTTCCTGCCTTATTTTGATTGTTAGCACTGATTCTATGTAAAAAGACTGCATAGTGAGTGTTTCATCTCTCTCCACTTCTACTAAAATAAAAGATTCATAATGGCAGGGATTTTTGGTCTGCTTTGCACCATGCTGTATACCGATTGATTAGAATAGGGCCCAGCATGTAGTAGATACTAAATAAAGTAGCTAGTGAATGAGTTTCTATGATAGCTACCTGTTATTGATTCTTTTAATGTGCCAAGCTTTGTACAAAGCATTTTGCAGGTGTTACCTCATTAAATCCTAGTAATCCAAAGAGACACACATTACTAAATTTTACAGATGAAGAAATTGAGTTTATAAAGGTTTAAATGACTTACTCAGGGCCACTGCTTAGGTGGAATTAATGCAAACTTACTCATTCCTGATATAATTTTGACTATCTTCCAAAAAAGAGTGGGTATGCAGAGATCGTTTTAATTCTAACTTCTATGCATAGCTACATGATTATGACAAATCTACCTCTCTCTGAACTTTGTATCATTTGTAAACAGTTAGTGTAAACTATGTAAGTATTGAAAGGACCTTCCTAATTATAAATGATATAGTAAGCACTGTAAGATTGACCAGAATGGCAGGAAAAACCTAAGATTCAGAAGCCTTTGGGGGACTTGAGGGTCTGACACAATGTTAATTGTTGTACCTTTACACTTAGTTGAAGAAGAAGAAGAGGAAGAAGAAGCAGAAGCAGTAATATTGATAGAAGAACAGGAGACATCTGTGAAGAAGAAGAAGAAAAAGGACAAGAAGAAGCATGTTAAGGAAGAACCACTTTCTGAGGAAGAACCATGCACAAGCACAGCAATTCCTGTATGTTTGTTTTTAGTTTCTAGTACTTTATTGGCGTGGGCACGGTCTCTGTATTTTGTTCTAATCTGTATATCAGAAATGACCAGGCAGTTAAAAAATGGTTTCTTCATGGTGAAGGAAAAATAAAATTGCATATAATATAAATACAGTGGTATTTATATAATAAAAGGCTATTTCTCTTACTACAAATGGGTTTGTTCTGAATAATGGAGAGAATAAGATTTACTGCACATTGCTTTCATAGAAATGTTTTCAAATTTTAATACTTAAATTTGTTTTTAAGACAAACAGATCTAGTTTGCATTTTATAAAGAAAAATTATTACTCACCTATACTTCTACAGCTCTTTGAAAAGCACTCTTGTTGGTTATTTTCAGAGTCCGGAGAAGAAGAAGAAGAAGAAAAAAAAGAAAGATACGGAAGACTAATGGAAAGTAATTATAATTGAATTGCCTGGATACATCGTGCTTAAGATTCAGTCAGGAGTATGCCAGAGATGATCTCTAGAATAATCAAGGATGAACAAAGGTTGGATGAAACAAAGTGATTATTCATCTATAGATTTTCAAGCCTATTTGTGTCTTGACATCAACTCTGTTCACTTTATTACATCATTATTTCTTAGTCTTTGTTATATAAATAAAAATATTTTCTTTGTATTTTTAAGGCAGTTCTGTGATCTCTTATTTTAGTTAGAGAATCTTTGGCCCTTAGCATTTTATGATTGTTATTTTGATCATTGTATCTGAAAAGTGAGAGCAGTGAATCGTTCATTTGAAACTTAGCCTTTAATAAGGCAGAGATTATTAGAGGGACCAATTTAAGACTTTCTAATGTGTTTCTCTTGCCCCATTGGACTTACCTTTTCTACTATTTTTCTGCCTCTTTATTTAAATAAAGTGTGTTTTGTGTTCAAAATTTAAAAACTAGGTGAGCAAAAATTTTGGGCATCTGTTAAGAAATACTAAAATCATGCCCCTAATTTTATTTACTTGGTTTGCAACTCCAAAATTTACAACAAAGTAATTATAACCTATACCCTGATTTTGTTTCTAAAGTAATCTAATACAAACTCACTTTATAGTAAAGAGTAGGGGATAAAGGGAAAAATAAGTTGAGGAAACATGAAGTGCAGTAGACATGAGGTATAAACCAGGACACAGAGCACCAAAGAGAAATCTTTATTTCTAAAAGATAGTGTTTAATATGTGAACAACAGCCTGGGTGACTGCCTTAGTGTCACTACAGTCACAACTTTCATCGGCCTGTTAAGTCTTGCATTTCCGTTTATGCACGAGCATCATGCTGTTAACACCCAATTCAGTAAAAGCATTCAAGGGGGTGGGGAAGTTACAATGATGATAACTTTGAGTTACGTCTCTGCCTTTTTTTTTTTTTTTTTTAATTTTATTTAATTATTTTTAGAAAGAGGGGAAGAGAGAGAGGCAGAGAGGGAGAGAAACATCAATGTATGGTTGCGTTTTCACCTGCCTCCAGCCACAGACCTGACTGGAGACCTGGTTTGCAACCTGGTTATGTGCCCCGGCTGGGGAATCGAACCTGCGATCTTTGGGCTCGCAGGCCGGCGCCTTATCCACTGTGCTACCAGCCAGGGCTATACATGTCTGCTTTTTTAATGAAACTCTGGTCAAGTGAACAACCCCTCTTCACTTTCTTATCTGTAAATTAGAAATAATGGCTAACTTTACCTCTCAAAATTGGTTTGTAGAAAATGAAGATGGTACAGATTTCACAGGTGTATAAGTACATTTCAAATTTATATTTTTTGGTTGATGTAAATGCTGCGTGAAGTACATGTAGCCATTCTAGATGGAATTTTAAAATATAAAGCCAGTTATCTTTTTCTCCCTGGAAAATAATGTCATTTTGCCTTATTCCAGGTACTTTATCAATTTGGAAACTTAATTTTTATTTCAACAACTTTCAGATGAAAATGCTCTGTAGATTGCCAAGGATAGTATATAGTCAAAGCTCTATATCTGAAAATAAAATAGATTTTGAGTGGTGTCCTGCAGGTCTGGGGAAAACCCAAGTTGAATCACAGAGCTGTCAGCTTTCTTAAGTGCTAAAGTCTGACCTGTTCAAAAACGCTAACCAAAAGGTAAGTTAGGTTCTTTGTGCTAAAAATGAAGTACTTGTCCTATTAAAGAGCCTTGGGAACTATTAGTCAGAAATGGGAAGCTCAGGTAAGTTTTATATACCTAATTTTGGTTGTAATTTAAATAATTTTTGTGACAGCCACATAAAATGTTATCTGCTTAGAAACTTAACTGCTTCTTCATTGTGCTCTGCCCCCTTCTCTTCAAAAAGACAAATTTATATTTTCTGGTTTAAACTAACATTTCTGTATCTCTCTGCTGTCTTCTGGGTCCTCAGTATGCTTATCAAGGCCTTGGCTGAGCAGTCTTCAGAGCTCCAACCTCAGAACATTTTCTGCAGTTCTCTGTCCATGAAGAGTTTTCAGTCCATTTGTTACATCCTTAAGGCCATAAGGCCTTCTTTAAAAACTTGGCTCTGGCTCTCCTGTCTCCAGCTGTACCTCTGTCTGAAAAGTGCAAGCTCTCTATATTGGAACAATTCTTAATAGCCTGAAAATTGGAACCTCGTTGAGATGTGGTGATGGGAGATGGATGTTCATTGTGTTTTCTGGATGTTTGAAAATGATTGTAATTAAAAGTCTATAATTTTTTAAAGCAATAACTTTATTTTGCTTTAATTTGGAGTTCTTAAAGATATTTGTACATTTTTGGTCATTTGGGACACCCATGAGAAGTTAGGTACTTGTTAGGTGGCCAGGAGAATTCCAGGAAATAGAAAACCACAGCAGCTGCTGCCTTCAGGAAGTTCACAAGGTGAACTTCAAACTTCAAACCCTCCTGAAGAATGAAGAAGGTCTTGTTTCTACTTATGTCTCTGCTTGCTTGAAGAAGGGGGGAATACAGGGAAGCGACAAGTAGAGATCTCAGCAGAAGATAAATACATTTTGAAAGCCAAAGCTGAAGAGGAATTTGATTTTATAGAAGAGAAATGACTCTCTCTCTTGTATTAGCAAGAAGATAATGCACACTGAAGAAAGGAGAAAATAGAATAGCAGCAGACACCTACCCTTTGGCAGGTAATATCACTTAGTATAGCTGCATCCCATTGTACCCTGTAATCCCCACCATAAAACTGTTTTCCAGCAAGCATCCTTGGAGATTTGGCAGTTTGCAGCTCACCTGAAGAACCATTGCTGTGCTGGAAGTGTAGGTGAGCCATCATGAGAATTCTTAGGGCCGCAAGACTCCTGCCTTCCTAACTTGAGCCAAGAACCAGGCAGGTCTTGGTTTCTAGCAGGTGTAAATGTGCCTGCCTCTAGGAAAAGAGTTGGTCAGACAACAAATGCATCTATTTACATCCTATAATCAACTGGGCATGGTGGAGAGGCCACAAACCGACTCTCCATCAGGAAGATCCCTGACTGGTGGTCAGAGAAAATACGCATGAAAGCATTGCATAAGCCAAAAGCACTATATGAATTAGTACCCTTGTGGCTGTTACCTGGTTCCGTAGTTCAGGTGCTTGGATGAATCAACATGTGCCCTCACTAAGCCTTATTTTCTTCTGTAAAACGGACATAATTTTTATTCATAGGGCTCCTGGAAACTCAGATGATTTATTTTACGTAAGAATTCCTTATAAACGCAACAAATATAAAGTAAGGCTATAAGGTATAAAACCTGGGGCTTTGAAATACCACCACTGGCTTGGAGGACAAATACCCACTGATTAGGACCATTTTGGACTTAATAGAGGAAGAAAAACTTGTTATATTTGGGTCATGAAACATGTGATTGCTGACTTTTTGACAAAAATAATATTTATTCAACTTAATACGATAAAGTACTTTTAACCACGTTTTCAAAGGTAAGAAATTAGGATTGTTGAGCTTATGAGTCAGATTATATTGGGTTGGCCAAAAGCTTTGTATTTTTTTGTAAGAGGGCTCTAGTAGTGCTTATTTGTCTTAAACTTCATTTGAAACAATTTTGTTAAATTGTGACAACTGTTATATCAGTGTGCATGAAAAAAAAAAACCGGCAACTGGTGAATTTTTGTGTGGCCATTTTAATATTGAAGATGGAAGAAAACTCAATGTTTTTGGTTTATTACACTTGTATTATTTCAAGAAAGGTGCCCCGGCTGGTGGGGCTCAGTGCATTGAACACCAGCCTGTAAACCAAAAGATCACCAGTTTGATTCCACACATGCCAGGGTTGTGGGCCAGGTCCCCAGCTGAGAGCATGAGGGAGACAACCCATCCATGCATCTCTTGCACACATGTTTCTCTCTGTCTCCCTTCCCTCTCAGAAGAAATAAATCTTTTATTTTAAAACAAAATTTTTTTCAGTGAAACAAACACAAAGGTTTGTGCAGTATATTGGAAAGGTGCTGTGACTATTGGTTGACAAAAGTGGTTTGTGAAGTTTTGTGCTGGAAATTGAAGTTAATAGGGATCAAATCAAACATTGAGAACAATGTTCTAACACATAGCAGATAGCCAACATACTCAAAATATCCAAATCAATAAAGTTATTGATGAAAATGAAAAATGTCTTATTTACAGAAAAAACTAAATGGGTTTTTTGGGAAACCCAATAACTGCTTGCCATTGGCCCATATTTGAATGTAAAGATAGAACTGTTCCCCAAAATGTTGGCCAATGTAGGTTTTTTGTTTTTTTTTTTTCAAATTTATTGGGGTAACATTGGTTAATGAAATTATATGGGTTTCAAGTGTACAATTCTGTAGTAAATCATCTACATATTTTATTTGTTTTTTGCTACTCTTAAGTCTCCTTCCATCACCATTTATTCCCCTGTTACCTCCCTCCACTCACCTTTCCCTTTGGTAATCACCACACTGTTGTCTGTTTCTATGAGTTGAGGTTTTGTTTAATCCGTCACATTCTGATAGCTGTCAATCTGTTCCTTCAAGAGAGTGTTTCTATTTTGTGAGTTTATTTTGTTCATTAGATTTCACATAAAAGTGAAATTATATGGTACTTTTTCTGACTAGTTGACTTACCATAATACTCTCCAGTCTTAACAGGTTGAATTCCTTGCTGAATCAAAAATCGATGCAGTCAGAATTTTTTTTTGGGGGGGGGGGGGTCATTTGAATTTTCACCTTTAAGAAGAATGTAGCAATGAAGAAACTTAAAATGAAACCAAACAAAGCCAAAAAAAAAAAAAAAAATTGTTTTTTAAGTAAAGTTTTCCTTTTCTTTTGTATTGATTTTGGAAAGAGAAACATTGATTTGTTGTTCTGATTAATTATACATTCATTGGCTGCTTTTTGTATATGCCATGACTAGGGATCAAACCCACAACCTTGGTGTATCTGACAATGCCCCAGCCAACTGAGTTACTCAGCCAGGGCCAGAATCTTCAATACACAAAGAATTAGAACAATAAGAGACATAGAAATTTATAATTCTAGGGGATGAGTTCTTTCTAAAACATATGAAATTCAGAAAACAGGAAAACATTGATAAAGTTTATTACATAAAACCTTGTATAGTAAAACTAGTGTAGTCAAATATGACAAGATTTTAACATGCAGAGGTTAAATTAACTTTTTTTAAAAATAGTTGATATGTTTATTAATATAAGAGATCTATCAACAGTTGCCATCCTTGGAGAGAGGAGTTGTTGATTTAGGGGTCAGGATAGGAAAAAACACGGTATTGTTTAATTTTTAATTTTTATTTTTTCATTATTTTTTTAGTTGCCATCAGTAAGAAATTTACTTGTTTTTAAAAAATCCAATGTTGGCATTTCCCAGAAAAGTTTAACAGGTTTATTTATGTTGTTATAAAGTTGAACTGCTAAAACTTGTTCACTGATACATCTTGACTTGCATTAATGCTTTATGTCCCCGCATTTATATTTTTAAAATTCACACACAAATGAAAATGGAAAAACTGCCAATACCTGATTTCTGTCCCCTCTTTTCCACTTGAAATTATATACTTAGGTACCTTTTGACCCCGTTAAAAAAAATAATGTTCAGAACTACCAATAACAGGAAGAAGAGAATTTAATTTTTTTGAAGAACGAAATGTTTACCATCATAAATTCTTAAGCATGTTCCCCACCTATGCAGCATGCTAGCTGGATGTCTTTTGGCATAATTGTTACAAGTTTGTCATAGCGCACAGGTTGGTATCTTCGAAAAGGCCCACGAGGCTGGAGGTTTCACTTGTCTCCAGCAAGGCACCAGTAACTGTGTTCTGGAAGCACAGATCTGTTCTGAAGTCCTGAGCAATTTCTCGTACCAGATGCTGGAAGGTAAGTTTGTGAATCAGAACTTCAGTGGAAGCAGGACAGAGGGGAGCAAAAAGGGGATGGATGTAATACAACAACAATAAAATTAAAAAAAAAAAAAAGGTCAGTGGACTTATGATAGATAACGTCTTCATTTCGGGGAGTGTCACAGTACCAGGCCTGTCACAGTGAGGTTTCTTCACCCCTCCAGTAGAGGGCGCACTCTTGCGAGCGGCTTTGGTAGCCAGTTGCTTCCTCAGTATTTTACCAGGGTTGACTTGCAGGCAGTCTGCTTTGTAGGAGCCATGGTATCAGAAACCTCTTTACTTACCCGCCCTTATCCTCCAGCTGGATGGAGCTCTGCGAGCTGGAGAAGGTGCTGGCGTTCAAGAGCAAGGGTGGCTGCAAACTGTATTGTTTTAAGTTATTAAAAGTCGTGTATGTATAGGGTGCATGCAATTAATTGGCAAAATTTTAGTAAAATAACAAAAGTTATATTTTGAAGTAAATTTATTCTTATCTGTAAATACATAAACATAGTCATTGTTTTTTTTTAATTGTTCAAAAAAGTCTCCATTTGCTGCAATAATAGACTCAATTCCACTTCAGAATCTTGAGCACACTTTCATTAACTTCTTTATCCATGGACATCATCATGTTTTCAATTGTAGCTTTAACAGCCTCTTTGTTTGGAATGAGGTTGTTTACGAACCTCTCTCTCACAAGCACTGCATACATAATAGTCTAAAGGATTTGCATGTGGTGAGCTAGGCTGCCAGATTAACTTTGGCCAAAATTCAGGAACACTGACACTGAAATTCTTGCACCTTTTTTGGTGTAATGTGCTGGTACACCATTTTGTTGGAAGACAAAATTATGTCCATTTGCAACTTGCTTCATCCATGGTACAACTCCTCCCAAAATGTCAAGGTAAACCTCAGCAGTCACCTTCAAGGCTTGTGGGAAAAAACGCGGGGTCATGATATCTCCTTCATTGCTGACAACGCCTTACACCATCACTGTAGCAGGAAAATTCATTTTCATGACAACTGGGACTTCATTAAGATTCTCACAGATCCACCAGTTGTGTCTTCTGTTCACTATTGGGTCCTGCTGAGAATTCTTTGCATCAGAGAAGAAGAATCAGAGGGTTTTTTTTCTTTGGAATTGTTCAATTTTGTTAGCAGTGTCCTTGCTTTTTTAAAGCCTTTCCTTTGTCTGCTGTGTCATAAACTGGCCTCATTCTAAGAATATATGATCCGTACCTGATATCTTCAGCAATGATCTTGGGAACCATTGCAGCTGACATCAGTTCTCTTGCTATGATGCACATTGACTTTCTTGGATCTTCTTTGGTGATCTCCTGGATTCTGTGTACAATATCTGGACTTGTGCAATCCTTGCGTACCTTACGTGTTTTCCTTGTTGGTGCGGTGACATCAGGATCAGCATCATACACCTTCTTCACATTGTCAACTGTATGTTATTGAAGTCTGCAATTCCCTTAGTTCACCTTACACTCAGTCCAGAAATTATGGACTCTAACATCATATTCCTTCAACATGACAGTGGCTCTCAGAATTTAATAGTTTATATCTGAAACAATTATGTTAAATCATAACCTGAGAAACATAGTTTTTCAAATTAATAAGCATGTGAAATAAGGAGATGCAAAGTTATTGCCAATGTATCGTGCACACCCTGTATATTACTTTTTGCATGAATTATTTTTTATTTTATAAAAATCTGGAATAAACAAAGCTATCCTTGACTGTTGTGACTTGGTTGGGCATCATTCTGAAAAGTGAAAGGTCACCAGTTCAATTCTTGCTCCAGGTACGTACTTGGGAGTGTGGGTTTGGTCCCCAGTTGGGATGTGTACAAGAGGCAACTGATCAGTGTTTTTCATTTTAATATATCCCTCCCTTCCCCATACTCTAAAAATGAATAAATACAATCCTTAAATATATATATGTGTGTGTATATATATATATATATTTATTTATTTATATAAATAATATCGCTGGCTGGTGTGGCTCAGTGGATTGTGTGCTGGCCTGCATCCAAACCAAAGGGTTGCCAGTTTGATTCCCAGTCAGAGCACATGCCTGGGTTTCAGGCCAGGTGCCCAGTTGGGGGCTCTAGAGAGGCACGTTGATGTTTCCCTTTCTCCCCTCCCTCTCTATAAATAAATACAATGAAGCTATAGTCAAAAACTATCAATACATGTTTTATTTTAAGTTATGGTACCTGCTATTTCTTTTGTTCTTTGTTTCTTCTCTGCAGGGATCATGAAGGGTGTTTTTTTGATAGCTTTGTGGTTCACCAAGCCTTTTCCACTAAAAAACAAAGTGGGAAGCATAGTAAAGTATAAATGAACAAATTATTTGAAATTTTTCAGTCCCCCCACATGTCCTCCTTAGTCCTCAGTCACTAGTCACTGTGCTTCAGGCTGGGAAGTCCCCCCATAGTTTTGAAGCTATTGTGGGAGGTCCAGAGTGAGTCCCTAGGTTGTGCCACCCCAGCACGCACATTGTTGAAAGTTGAAAATCATGGGAAAAAAAAGAGAACGAAGAAGAGTTTTTACCTCCTCTTTAGCTATTGAAAGAGATCCATATAGAAAACCCTGCTTCAGGGAGGGAAACTTAACATACCTTCACACAGAGGAATAAAGTGTGCCAGACAAGGAGAAGCCAAGCAAAATGTGTTCCCTAGAATCCCCTTTGTGTCCCATTGTTTTTGGGTGGCCCTGCAAGAATTTGTTTACCACATGTTTGTTCTTTTCTTACCTACCTGAGAATTGCCTGCTATCCAAAATGATATACTCATGTAATATGCCTCATTTTGCCTCACTGGAATTTTCATACTTAAAAGAATTCCCAATGTGCTTGAATTAAAATGTGACTTTTCTCTTGTTAATTTGCTGTATGTCATTTGAATTATCTGGCCAGTGGGAAGAATTAAAGGGGTTAGGGGAAAGTTTCCCTGCCCCCCAACAGTATTAAAGTCTCATCCCCATTTTATGACGGAAGAATTAGAATCACAGGAGACTTACAGTGACAGAATCTCCAGCTTCCGCCTCTTTAATATATTGGGAGAACCATGTTTTTGAAATGCTGGCTGGATTGAGGACCAAAGACTTGTCATCTTAATGCAAATAATCTGATCTGATCTTAAATGATAGATAATAACTTCAAAAAAGCACTATTATCATGCCCTACCCGTTCTAAATGTGGTTTTCTCATAGTCTTCCTTAGCACTTTCCTCCATCTCCCAACCTTGAGATTGGGTTTTCATTCCTCTTCCCAAATCACAGATGTTTTCCCATCCTGTGAAATCTAGTGACTGGCTGGCCAGAGCTTTATTGCAATTGTATTCTGAAGGCAATCCTTTTCTTAAATGCTCCTAACTGGAATGGAGGGTGTGTGTGTGTGTGTGTGTGTGTGTGTGTGTGTGTGTGTGTGTGTGTGTAGTAGGGTTGGCATCCTGCCAGGTAATGGTTTTTTCCCTTTAGCCATTGATTAGCAACCTCCCAGGGCTGAAGACAAACTTTCTAGGATCCTGGGAGGTTTGAGACCCATCATCTGGGCTCTATACAAACAGGACCTCTTTTAAACCACAGCCTAGCCTAACTCTCGTGCTTTCCAAAGGGAGAAATCGTAGAATGGTTTATCACAAGCCTTCCATCTACACCAGAGTTTGATCAAATTTTTCCGTAGAGGACCAGTAAATATTTTAGATTTTTCAGAAAATAAGATCTTCAATTCAATGACTTAACTTGTCATTGTAGTACAAAAGCAGCCATAGACAAATAAACATGGCTGTGTTCCAAACTTTATTTATGGACACTGAAATTTGAATGTCATGTAATTTCCACATGTCACATAAATTTTTTTTTTTTTTCTCCTAGTCATTTAAAAATGGAAAAACAACCTTGGCTGGATAACTCCATTGGCTGGAGCATCTTCTCATGCACCGAAATGTTGAGGGTTCCGTTCCCAGTCAAAGCATGTACCTGGGTTGCAGGTTTACTTCCCAGTTGGGGTGCATATGGGTGGCAAGCAATCCTTGTCTGTCTGTCTGTCTGTCTCTAACTCTCTCTCTCTTCCTCTCTCCCTGGTGGTGGTGGGGGGGTCAATAAACACATTCTAGGGTAAGGATTAAAAGAGAAAAAAACATTCTTAGTTCATGATCTGTACAGTACAGCTGGCTATAGTTTGTTGACTTGATCTAAACCACTGAGTTTCAAAATGCTTTGGCAAGTCCCCTGAGGGAGAACGAGCTGGCAGACGTGGGTAACCCTTACTTAGTCTGTAATAGGTAACATTCCCTTTTTTTTTGTTTGTTTCATAAATATATTGGGCTCCCAGGTTCTGCTTTATCGAAAGGAAAGTTTCCGTAGCCAAAAATGTAAGAGTTGCTGATCTAACCAGAATTCCTTTTTCTGCAACTGCAGACTTTTTAAAAAATTTTTTTCTTATGACTTTTTTCTTTATTTGTATTGTTTACACTGTTACAGATGTATGATCTTTCCTTAATGGAGATGGAGAATAGTGTATTATTTAGTAAATTTCTAAAAAGATCTTACTGCCCTGGCCAGTGGCACAGTGGACAGGGACTGGTGTATGAACCCAAAGGTCACTGGTTCCATTCCCAGCCAGGGCACATAACCAGGTTGCAGGCCAGGTCTCCAGCCAGGTCTGTAGCTAGAGGCAGGTGAAAGGCAACCATACATTGATATCTCTCTCCCTCTCTGGCTCTATCCCTTCCCATCTCTCTAAAAATAATAAAAATCTTAAAAAAAAAAAAAAGAAAGAAAAAGAAAAAGGATCTTACCTATTTATTTTTAGAGAGAGGCCTCACGACCCCAGCTAGGGACCCTGCCCACAACCCAAATCAGGAATCAGGTCGGTAACCCATTCTGTAGGCCAGCATTCAACCCACTGAGCCACACCAGTCAAAGCTGTTGCCTTTCTTTTTTTTCAATCTATATTTTTTATTTTTACTTTTAAAAATTATTTCCAAAGAGGGGTAAGGAGAGAGGCAGAGAGGGAGAGAGACATCAATGTGTAGTTGCCTTTCACCTGCCTTTCACCTGCCTCCACCTAGCTGGAGACCTGGCTTGCAACCTGGTTATGTGCCTTGGCTGGGAATTGAACCAGCAACCTTTGGGTTCACAGGCCTGCACCTTATCCACTGTGCCACCAGTCAGGGCTCATTTTAAGGTTAAATAAGCCTTGTCCTTTCATGCACTTCATAAGTCTGTTATATTACTCCAAACTTACTTGATATTTGTTACCTTGTTCTCCAAATTCTCAAAAGTCTTATAAAATTCCACAATGTGAAATAATACATCAAAGGAAAGAACACCATTCTGTGCATTCCAGCATATTTTCTCTATTACTCAGGGTGACCAGCATCACTGTGGCTAGATGGAGAGCTCACATTGTTCTAGAATAAGGAAATGACAAGGCCCAAAGACTGTGGAATTTGGTCTGAAGAAAAAGAATTCCTCTGTGATGAGGTTTGGGAGGGAATTTCTGAGGTCAGAATCCAGAAAATCTTGATTGGACAGGAAGCCAAGTGGAAAGTAGATAAAAACAAGCACTTTAGCTAGGTGCACTGGGCAACACAGGGGCACCTCAAGATGCTTATTTAATATACAAATAATGTAGAAAAATACATAGAAATTATTGTAGAAAAAATTATAGGTATACTAAACAGCATCAAATCACCCATAATCCTATCACTCAGATAATTACTGTTAAAGACTTGGTTTGTGTCCTTTCAGAACCTTTTCTATAAACATACAAATGTATAAATTTTATATACTGTACTCAATATTGCCCCTTGGATGTCCCTGGGCAACTCAAATTCACCATATGCCAAAAAACATTTCTTCATCTTCTCTAAACATTCTTTACTGACTGGCACTCACTGTCCATTTCAAAACCTCAAGGGTCCAAGGCCCTGGCTGGTGTCTCAGTGCACTGGCACTGACTTGGGAACCCAAAGGTTGCTGGTTTGATTCCCCAGCCAGGGCATATAACCAGGTTGCAAGCCAGGCCTCTGGCCAGGTCCACAGCTAGAGGCAGGTGAAAGACAATCATACATTGATGTCTCTCTCCCTCTCTGCCTCTCCTCTTCCCCTCTCTCTAAAAATAATAAATAAAATCTTTTTAAAAATTAAAAGGAACTCACCATTTAAAAAAAAGAAAAACCTAGAAGTTCTTGACCCTGCATCTCTCACCACCATCCCATAGATCACCAATTCTCCTTGTCAGCTCTTGTTGTCTTCCAGAAGTCAGAATAGTCACAGTCTGACCCATGCTTTCCAAAACTTAAATCTGATTGAAGTTTTAAGAAAAAAGTTTCTTTGAAAAGACAGATTTTACTTTTGCTAACTAAAAACCAGGCTCCCCAGTGACAAAGGGGCAGTGTCTCTGATAGCTAACACTTTACCTGCTAGACATTTGAAAGTTGTCATTGTCAGGGAAACCAATAAAAGTTGGCACAAGGTCACCTTTGGTTCCATGAAGTCAGACATCTGTACTTGAGAGTTGAACCCAGGGACTACTAAAGGCTCCAGAAATAGAAGAAATGCAGCCCAGCTCCTGTTGGGATTCAGGACAAGCCATCTCATGGTGTCCTCAGTGGTATGTTATTTTGAGCTAGACAACTGATACCTGGAGGGCTCAGGAGAAATTCCTGCTGCCCCAAACTTAGCTAACTAGAAAATTTTAAACGAGGAGCCTTGCCTAAGATAATAGTTAAAGTTAGAAATGACTTTTACTTGGTAGGGCAAACTAATCATTACTAACCATGTGCTAGCCCTGCAATTACTTTCTGAAGTGCCAAGGTATATTCAGAATGTCTTATATACCTCAGTTTCCCTTTCTGTCACTGACTCTTTCACTTATTCAGGATTCCAAACATCCAAAGTCTGTCCCAAAAGTATGGAGCCAATGTCAATATAATTAAAACAGTTTTCGAGGCCCATACTTTCCTGATAGACCTCGTAAATATGTAATTTAATTTGGTAACTTTCTCGTTCTAATATATCTTATGCTTATTTTATTATTAGACCCGCTGAAAGAACCTTGATAATAGAGGAAAGTTGCTTTCTCCCTCACATTCCAAAATGAGTTGGTTATTACATAGGTGTCAAAATATAACGATATTGAATTCAGAATCTAAGGACTATTTGGAAGTGGGCAGTTGAATATCAACTAATGTTTATGTCTTCTTTCTATAGCCTGAGAGACTGTGGAGGGAGAAGTGATTCCTAGATGACCAGTGCACTCCCACACTCTGATGTACAAATAATGGGTAATATTTATTGAGCAAATTACTGTGCACCAGGCATAGTACTAAGAGCTTTGTTTTCATGATCTTTCTCCTCTTATCATCTGTCTGTATCAGAAGAAGAGAGGGAAGCCTAGAGACTAGGCAAAGTAATTTGTGTAAAGGTCACATAGCTAGAAAGTACAAGAACTGGGAATGGAGCCCAGGCTACGTGACTTCCGAGTCCTAACTCTTAGGACATTTGGTCCTTGTTGTCTATACCCAAGGTTTCACAGTAAAGACCCAGGGTCAAACAGAGGAGGAGGTTTTCCAGCATGGCAACCCTCTACATTCATGGAAGCTAGGGTTCCAGGATAACCCCACTCCAAAGAGCCTGAATTCCCTCAGGCCAAACTGTTATCCCGAAGCTTCTGTATCTGAACTATGGCCTGATAAAGACAGAGACATCCATGATAGAATGAGCCAGTCTGGTTTGTTGACAACTCTGGGTGGAGAGTTAGGTCCTCTGGAGAGTAAGGTCAGAAATCTGCCAGTTATCCAATCTCCTGTTGTCCACTCACTGCCTTCAGGGCAACTTCATTACCTGCTGTTCATCTCTTCATTTAATAATCCACAGGCAGAATTTACAGAAACCTATAGGCTCACAAAAAACACCGCCATGGTATTTAGCACTCACTTCAATACCATATTGCCTCTGTAAGCTACCAAACGAGTGAAGATCAGTTGCAGATTCATTTGGCAACTGTGCCTTGAGCACTGTGTCTCAGACGCTAGGATGCAGCGTGCAGAGCACAGGGGAGAAGGTAGATGGTAAGCTGGTGATGAACGCACAGCAAGGTGTGAGGAATGATGTGATGGGAAAGGACTAGGAACACAGAGCAAAGAGACTTTCCAGCTAGGAGGTCAGGAAATGCCTCCTCGAGGAGGTAACTTCTAAGCTGAGACCTAAAGAAATAGATATTAGCCACGTGAAAGAGGAGGTAACAGAAGGTGAGCAATCCAGGTGGGGGCATGTTGGTTGCCTTGATGAGAAGCTGCCGAAGGATGTGTGGTCAGCAGGTGGAAGGGGAAGCAGGAGTTCAGGGGTAGGTGCTTGTTGTTGACAGTTTTGTTTTACAAGAGGGAGAGAAGACACATGAAGAAAAATATAAACAACTGGTAAATTTTAGTAAAGTGCATACAGCAAAAGTTACCGCCTCCAAAGGAAAGTGACCGATCCCATTAAGGCCCTGCTTATACCCTCATGGCTTCCCGTGCCAGTAAGCTGAATTCTCCTTAGTAGGGTATGCAAGGGCCCTGAGAGGAGACGTTGTTTATCTCTCTGGCCTGTTTTCTTTCATTCCATTGCTCCCCTCCCCCTTGTTTTTAAAAATATTTTTTAAATTTATTTTTAGAGAGAGGGGAAGAGAAGGAGAGAAAGATCAGTGTGTGGTTGCCTCTTGTGAGCCCCCCAACTGGGCTCTTGGCCTGCAACCCAGTCATGTGCCCCAACTGGGAATCCAACAAGTGACCTTTACTTCACAGGCAGGTATTCAGCGCACTGAGCCAAACCAGCCAGGGCTCATTCCATTGTTTGATCAGGGCCTTCTAGAGCCTTCCAACTGGGAGTACTTTAGGTCATTTCTGCCTCAGGACCTGAGGGCTCTTGGCTCCCTGCGTCTGAAATATTCTCCCTTCAGTCCACAGTGCTGACTCCTCATTGAAGGTGTAGAACAAAAATTACCTCCCCAAAGGAGACGTCCCCAGCCACCTTCCCAACATGCCTGCCATCCGTCTCCCCAAAACTTTTGCATATAATATCTCATTATTTATTCAGCCAAGTATGCCTGCATCTTCCAGTAGACTGTAAATCCCTGGAGAGCAGGATCTCTTTCTTTCATTTCTTTCTGCACTTCACTCTCCATCCTGCATTTAGCATAAGAGGACCTGCTCAATTCATAGTTTCTTCTTTTTAATATTTATTTATTTTTAGAGAGAGGGAGGGAGAAGAGAGGGAGAGAAACATCAACCTGTGGTTGCCTCTCATGGGCCCCAGTTTGGGGACCTGGCCCACATCAGGCAAGTGCCCTGTCTGGGAATCGAAACTGTGAGCCCTTGGTTCATAGGCCAGCACTCTATCCATGGAGCCACACCAGCCAGGGCTCAATTCATAGTTTTTGAATGAATAGATGAACACATGAGGAAGGAGACTGTGTCCAGAGAGCACATTAGTGAAGGAAGTGGCAGGTGATGAGGACAAGGCCCTGGTGTAAAAGTGGGTGGGGGTCCCTGAAGTGCATTGCAGGTACCTCTTTAAACTGTAAATGGAGAAAGTAGATAGATGTCTATGGAGTACAAACAACATGTAGCTTAGGAGGAAAAGACAGTTTCTATTGTTTTCCTATTTCCCTCCTTTCCTTGGAAGTTGAAAGAGGAGCTGTGAGGAATGAAGTCATTTGCTTCTATTCATTTCTTGGAAACCATGAAAACAGCATTTGAATCTTTGCCACACTCCTAGAGCATAGAAGCTAGAAAATAGGCCAGGGGAGCCAAAATCCTGACTTTGATTCCTGACTTTGATTCATAGACACTTGAAAGGAAGGAAGGAAGGAAGGAAGGAAGGAAGGGTAAAGTGCTTCCCAAACAAGGAAAAGCTAGAGGAGTTCATCATAATAAAACCAGTATTACATGAAATGTTAAAGGATCTTCTTGAAGAGGAAAAAAATTAAAAATATGAACAATAAAATGATAATAAATACATATCTATTAACAAATGGATGTGAGAAACAAAATAATAAACAGAGCAGAAACAGATTCATAGATACAGAGAACATTTTGGTGTATGATGTAACATTTGGGTGGTTGGAGGGAATGGTGAAAAAGCTACAGGGGTTAAGAAGCACAGATTGGTTGTTACAGAATAGCCATGGAGATGTTAAGTACAGCATAGGGACTACAGTCAATAATATTCTAATAACTATGAATGGTGTCATATAGGTGCAAGATTTATTGGGATGATCACTTTCTAAGATATATAATGTCCAATCATTGGGGTATTCACCTGAAACGAATATAATGATGTATGTCAACTGTAATTGAAAAAAATTATTTAACCCTGGCTGGTGTAGTTCAGTGAATTTCATGCTGGCCTGGGACCCAAATGGTTGCCGGTTCAGTTCCCAGTCGGGGCACATGCCTGGGTTCTGGCCAGCTCCCCAGCTTGGGGTGCATGAAAGGCAACCACACACTAATGTTTCTCTCCCTATCTCCCTCCCTTCTTCCCCTTTCTATAAAAATAAATAAAAGAAATAAAAGAAAAAAGATATTTAAAAATAGGAAACAAAAGATCAAATTAAGGGAACTAAGCAATTAATTGATTTAATAATGGTGATTTTAAAGTAAAAGAATAAGCCCTGGCTGGTGGCTCAGTGGATAGCGCTGACCTGTAAATCCAAAAGTCAGTGGTTCAATTCCCCAGCCAGGGCACATAACCAGGTTGCAAGCCAGGTCTCCAGAGAGATCCGTGGCTGGAGGCAGGTGAAAGGCAACCATACATTGATGTTTCTCTTTCTCACTGCCTCCCTCCCTTCCCTTCTCTCTAAAAACAATGAACAAAATCTTACAAAAGCATAAAGTAGAAGAATAATGATACTATTTTACCATTACAATAGCATCTGAGAATGTTCAAAGCATTTTGCATCCATTAATTTTTCAACCCTAACTATGGTAACAAGGAATAAAGACACTAGGCTCAGAAAGAGTGTTTTGATCACTAGCCCAAGGATCACTCTCCTAACTGGCAGAGCTGAATTAGAAACCAGGCATCTTGCACTTCTAGAACAATCCTGACCCTCAGGGTGACTTGAAGAGAGACTTTCAAAAGAATCCACAGGAAGAGATAACAGAAAGTTCAAGGCAAAGATTATGAAAAATTATAGTGTTCTGAAAAACAAAGGCCCAAATCATGTAATGTTGGATGATTGTTTTAGAATTCCCTTGATTCCCCATCAAGTTGGGTCCTGCACAGACATTCAGGTTTACTCTTTGTTTATTACTTGGCTTAAGTTACTGAAGTCAGTTGATCACACTGTGCAGCCCAAACACCTGAGGGCTGATTTCTGCCCGCCTCTGCTTTGTGATGAAAACTCAAGTGATTAGGTATTTACCAAGAAAGAACTTGACTAAAACATGCTTCTCAAGGACTGAAGAGTCTTAGCTTCCTTTTTTCAGGAAACTTTTGAGTAAATCAGTAGAAAATTTAGTTAAATTAAAAAAAAATCTCTCATTGGTGTTAAACTCTATATTATTTGATCATTGTTTATTTCCTTTTATTTTATCATAGCCTTTCTGTTAGGTGTTGGGGGTCTTGGAGGTAGAGAAGGCCAATTGCTGAACAAGGTAGTTTATTGAGTACGCAACATGGTGGGCTGGGGTCGGGGCAGACACCAGCATCTAGTGTTGGGACAGAGTGAGTTTTTAAGAACTTCTGAGATTTGAAATATGTACGCAGTACAGGATAGGCTAAATTGCCCCCTTGTACAGCCAGCAGGTTGGTGGTTGGACAGCTGCCATCTGATAGTCACCTGAGTCTAGGGAAGCTAGGGACAGGGGGAAAAGTGATCTGCAGCATGGCAGGCTTTTGTTTGGAATGGTGGGATTTGGGACGGTGGGCTTCAACCTCACAATTTCCTTTTCAAGAGTCTTTTAAGTTAAATCATTTGGAGGTTGGCTAGGGTAATTCTCTGAGTGTTATTGTTCTACAAAGTGTACATGGATAGCATACCTTCTCAGTCCTTGAAAGAATGAAGAATTTGTGAGAATACTTTCTGTTCAATGACATGTGAAGAACAGCTCAGCTGGGCCCATGATTTTGGGGTCACAATAATTTGCCCTTAAATTCTGTGGATATTACTTCTGTCTTGGTATTTGGTGTTAAAGAAGAGAAGCATGATGATTTTTGATTAATTTTCTTTGATATAGGTAGCCTTTTACTTATTTTTATGATTTTATTTATTTACTTTTAGAGAAAGGGGAAAGGAGGGAGAAAGAGAGAGAGAGAAGCAGCAATGTGCAAGAGATACACTGATTAGTTGCCTCTTGCATACTCCCAACCAGGTACTTGGCCTGCAACCCAGGTGTGTGTGGTTATTAAGAAACAAAGACTCAGAAAGAACCTTTGACCCTCCCCCCTAAAGAAATTCAAGTAGAAAAATCTGCTTAAATAAGGAAACATAACCTTAGCATCATAACATAAACTAAATGAGGCAGACAGGGGGAAATCTAGCAAAGCTTGTCTGTTAGTCTTCCCAGTCTGTCCCATTGTTTCTGGGTGGCCCAGCAAAAATTTGTTTACCAGATGTTTGCTCTTTGCCATCTATTTGTGAATTGCCTACTTGCCATTTGAAATCCCAGACTCTTGCTCCCTTGCCCTTTGCCCTTTGCCTAAAACTACATATAAACCTCAAATAAAACAAACAAACAAACAAACAAACACCCCTCAACTGCTCAGTGCATCTTTGGGCCTCATTCTTTATGCCACCCTGAAATGAACATCTGTAATAAATTTTGAACATTTTCTCCTGTTCATCCATCTTTGTTAATTTGATTACTAGCAAAACTTTGGTCTCCCTCACAACAAATCCAACTAACTATATATGGAGATATATGAGCAAAATATCTCCAAAGAAAATACACAAATGGCCAATAAACACTTGAAAAGAGTTAAAGCACTCAACATTATTAGTCGTTAGGGAAATGTAAATCAAAATTACAATGCTACATACCACGTCATGCCAAGTAGGATGGCTAAAATAAAAATGAGACAATAATTATTTAGCCACATAAAGAAATTAAACACCAAACATGCCACAACAATGAGGAAACTTGAAAGCATTTTGCTAAGCGGAGGGCAAACACAAAATGCCACATGTTGTGTGATGCCATTTATTTGAAATATCCAGGATAGGTCGCTCTATGGAGACTGAAGTAGGTTAGTCATTGTCAGAGGCTGAAAGGAGTGATTGCTAATTAGTATGAATTTCTTTCTGTAGTTATGAAATGTCCTAAAATTAGATAGTGGTGGTGGTTGCACAAGTCTGGATTATACTAAAAAGCACTGAACGATATACTTTAAAGAGTGAATTTTGTAATATATGAACACCTCAATAAAGCTGTGGCAAAAATTGTTTTAAATGAGAAAGCTCTTAGAACATGTAATTGAAACCAGAAGACATAAAAGCAAAAACTGATATTGGACTCCATAAAAATAATAGAATTCCAAAAAATAAAATAAAACAAAAAAAGATGATCGAGCAACATCAAAAGAAAAGTAAGGACAAAAGACGATCTGAGAAAAAGTATTTTCAAAATATATTTTAAAAAAAGACTGAAACCTCTAACAAAGAAAGCTTTTATAAAATTTCAAGAAAACAGTGTTATGGGAAAATTGCCAAATTGCAAAAAGAGGCAATTCTCAAAAGAAGTAAAAACAAGTAGTTAAACAAGAGGAAGAAATGCTCAGCAACCTGTACAGAATGCAGGTTAAAACCAAAATATATTTTTATCTATCCAATACCAAAGTTTTAAAAAATTCTTAATACCCTTGGTCAGGGTGTTAGGAAACAGGCACCTTTTTTTTTTTTTTTTTTTTTTTTTTTAAACATGTTAACATAAAAATTTTTATTTTAAATAATTCTATTTCTCAAAACAAACACAATAAAAAGGTAGTGAGAAGCATGGCATCGTTCTACAATTTTTAGGATTTTTTAATGCCTGGTTTAACAGAGGACAGTTAGAGTCACATATCTGCTTCTGCATTTAATCTGTGGCAATATCACATTCATCCAATCTTTGGAAGATTCCACTGCACATTCCCGACAGAATAAAAATTAAAATGGCAAGTAACCCTGGCTGATGTGGCTCAGTGGATTGAGTGCCGGCCTGCAAACCAAAAGGTTGCTGGCTTGATTCCCAGTCGGGGCACATGCCTGGGTTGTGGGCCAGGTCCCCAGTTGGGGGCGGTGTGAGAGGCAACACATTGATGTTTCTCTCTTTTTCCCTCCCTTACCCTCTCTCTAAAAATAAATAAATAAAATAAAAATTTTAATGGCAAATAATGTCTTAGCATTGCTATAAAAGTAGTTTTGGGTTTTTTTGGTTTGTTTTGTGTTAATGCTGAATTATTTTTTAAATTTAATTTTATAGTTGTTGTATTACATCCATCCCCTTTTTGCTCCCCTCTGTCCTCTTCCCCACCCACCCATTCCCCTCCAAAGTCAATCCCACCTGTTGTCCATGTCCATGGTTCCTTCATACTAGGTTCTTGTCTAAACTGCTCCCCTTTCTTGCCTCTTCCTCCCTCCTCCCCCATTGATACTTATGTTGTACATGATTGTACTATAAATGCTCATGAAATCCAGATGTTTTTCATCCATTCACATTGGAGGTAACCTCGGTCCTCTTCACCTCGGTCCTGGGCTATGGCAGAGGGAGGTCATCATGGACTCGAGATGCTTGAGGGGAATTTTGGATGATAGCTTTGCGGAGAGAACTGAGGGAACAGCCAGCAGGCCCCCAGTGCTGAGTCATCCCCATACCACAGGAGCTCAGGCAGGCCACCTTAGATTGTAGGTTTCACCCCCACCGCACACCCACCTCCCCATCTGAATCCCTGGTCCAGACTAGTTCAATAGGCAACTGATTGATGCTTCTCTCTCTTCCTTTGTCTCACTGTGGTCCGGACTGTTCCAGGCCCCTTCTTCCAAACAGCAGACCCTGCCTGTTTAGATGGAGATAGATGGAGAGCTCTACCCAGGCCTAGCCGAAACTGCCGCCCTTCAAGTCCCACAAATGCCTTGACCTCACAGAGCCTGGGGCTCCTTTGTGTCCTCTAAAGGCTGCTGTGCCCCTAGCTCCTCCTAGTATATGGGAAACAGGCATTTTTGATGGTAATGTAAATTAGTACAATTATTTTTGAGGACAAAATGCCTTTAGTTTTTTTTTTTTTTTTTTTCTTTTAAAGTTAAGTGCATGCTAGACTTGGACCCAGTTGTCCTTCAAAATTCAGCACAGAGAAATTATAACACAAATAGGCACAGATGTATGTAACAAGGATCCTCACTGGAAATTAGAAATAAATGTCCTTCAAAAGGTGATTGAATTAACGTTATTATCTATTCACAGATGGAAGAGTATGCAGTCACTGAAAAGAAATGGTTCTATATGGAAGTATACTCAGGATAAACTAAATGGGGAAAACACAAAGCAAATGGCAGGAGAGACTAGAATTAGGGAAGCAAGGCCTAGACCTAAGGCACAATATTAAGGTAACACTCACTGTTAGTGTGGTAGGAGGGCAGGGGTGGCCCCCGAAAGTGAGTGCCTCTTTTAATTTACATCCTAGTCTGTCTCATCTTTTGCCTCATCATAATCTTAGCCCTGCCATATAGTGTGTATCATATAATCCCATATTTGTACATACTAATTACATCTATAAATATAGATGTAATTATGTAAGTTGGTATTGAATACAAACTTTTGGGAAGGCATGTGCATATACACATATGTGTATATATGTATGCTATATATGCACGCACATATGTATCTGTGTATTATATTATATAGAGTAGTTTGTGTGTGTGTATGTGCATGTGTTTAAAGGGGAAAAAATGGAAGAATACAGGGTGGGGCAAAGTAGGTTTACAATGGTTCATGTGTTGATTTCCCATGCCTGGAGACGTTAATGCCAACTCATTATGTGATATTCAATTTTTACAATAAAGTCTGAATCTGGAAAAAAACAATTACCAATCACATCTTTTTGGTTACAGAAAAAGCAAGAAAGAGTTTTTAAAATAACAGCATAATCATAGAAAAGAGTTCCATGTGTTGTATTCGTTGGAATACTAAACCGAGCACTTTGCATACCTGTTGCTGGTATCAATAGGAAGAATGAAATAATGAAAAAAATGAATGAGCATTATATGTTTTTGAGACATGCATTTAAAATGGTATGACAGCATTCTCTCTGTTAAATAACATTTTTTGCCAAGTAGAAATTCAAGTTAGACAAGCAAAAGCCAATTTTAGCTTCTATAAGAATAGTGTGTTCCCATATATGTATTACATAAATCTTCTAGATAAAGACCAGATTAGGTATTTTTTGTATGGGAATTTCAAAGCAATTTAAAGATATTTATTAGTTCTCACAACAACTCTGAAGTGTGTTGTGGGAAAATAGAGTCAGTCAGGCTCCTTCACCTGGACATCCAGATGGAAATGATTCAACAAATATTAAGCACCAGTGGTACGCAGTATGCTTTGTTTGCACCTAATATATAGGGGCAAGAGCTTTCCACTTGGGGGAATTGGGATCTCCTTATAAGGTGCAATAAAGGCATGTCAGCTATAGCCACGGTTCCATGCATCTTTTTGTGTCTGCCCGAATCCCAGTGGACCTGCCAGGTCTCTACCATTTGCAAAACAATTGGCGTAGTCAGCAGGATTTCTTGCAGCAGGGTATGGAGCCCTTGGAACCACCAGAGGAGGGTTCAGAGAGGTGGCCTGCCACCAGCATGGGGTACCCGGTCTCCTTGTGGCTTGGGCTCCTCCCCAGGACTGGCCTAAAGTCAGTGGTGCACCAAACATGGTAGAGAAGGTCTTGCGGGTAGTTGGGAAGACCCTGGAGAAGCCAAGAAGCCAGGCAGCTACTGAGGCAGTAGGGTGGGTGTTTCTTACAGCTCTGGGGGCTGAGATGGAAGCATCGCTTCTGGAGGCAGCAAAGGTCGGAAGACCGAGAAGATGAGGATGCCTTAGAGGTTCAGATCCACGCATTAGAAAAGGACCTAAAGAAAGAAAGAAAGAAGGAAAGAAAGAAAGAAAGAAAGAAAGAAAGAAAGAAAGAAAGAAAGAAAGAAAGAAAGAAAGAAAAGGACCTCAGTCCTGGCTGGTGGCTCAGTGGGTTGGCACCTGTTAACCCAAGAGTCACTGGTTCAATTCCCAGTCAGGGTGCATGGCCAGGTTGCAGGCCACGTCTCCAGCCAGGTCTGTACCTGGAGGCAGGTGAAGAGCAACCATGCACTGATGCTTCTCTCCCTTTCTTCCTCTCTCCCTGCCCTTCTCTCTGAAAATAATAAGTAAAATATTTTTAAAATATAAAGAAAGCAAGAAAAGAAAAGGACCTCAAGGCAATGGAGTCGTGGTGGTCCCCCACCCTGGTCCTAGAAGATGCTGAAGAGGAAGAGCCAGCTCCTCTGCAGGCTCGCCTGGTAATGAGAGGAGGTGAAACCATAGCAGCCCAGGGTGCCCAGGTGTAATCCAGGCAGCCCTGTCCAGATGGTGGAGCACAGGCTGTACCACCCCTGTCTGCAGGCCAAGCTAGCGGATCTGGGGAAGCAGTCCTGGCAGTGCCTGGGGAGCCGTTGGCAGCATGGCTCCTTGTCTTTGGGATCTAGGGATGGACAGTGTCATGTGTACTGACACTGAATGGAAAAGCACCTGCACCAGTGTCTGCAGAATAGTTGGTGGCATGAGGGAGGACAGGGTCCCACTCCCTCTCAGAATGGACCATGGCTGTTATCCTTACAGTCTGGAAAGGTGCAGGAGACCTACCAGACACCGTGAATAACTGGCAGTCTTTTGCAGACTTGGTACAGATTATTTGGGAAGTAAGGTATGTGCCAGGCCATATTTAATCTTAACACCCAAGGTCCAGACAAGGAATATTTCACCACAGGATAAGAGATGTGGTGCAGTGCACCCCCTCCGCCTCCTTCAGGTCTCTTATGGCTGTCCTGGCCCCGTAGAGTCACCACTATGGTGGCCACTTTGGGAAAGGCAGAGGGTCGGCAGCAGCAGAAAGGAGTCCAGGCTATGTCTTGAGCTCCCTCTGTCCCTCAGCCAAAGGGTGGACCTGTACTGGTGACCAGAACCCAAATGTCCCAAATGTGGATAGACCTTCTGGGAGCCGGTGTAGGTCAGGACAAGATTGATAAGAAGCCCAACACTTACTTGCTTGAGCTGTGGAAACAGTTGTGAGATGACCAATGGTTCCTAATGCCTCAGAAAGGAAAGGAAACAAAGAAGAAGCCCAAGGGCATTACCCAGGAGGCCTGCCCTCTACGGCTAGAAGATTGTCTCCCTGTGCCAACCTCCTGAGAAGAGGAAAGAGATATATTTTGGAAATTTGAATAGGGCGAGGGCCGAGGGACCAGTCTACAGAGAACCAGCAGGTACCGGAGGCCACATGTGGAATTGGCTATCCACTGGTCCCCGACAAATGTTCAGCGAGTCAGGCTCTAGTGGACAGGCTCTAGGGGGCAGGATGTGTACCCCTATACTGAAACCCCAACACGTTTACAGGGCTTGCATCCTGTATTGATGGACATGGAGGTTGCAGCATAAAGAAAGCTGTACAACTCTGCCTAGGCATAGGGTGATTGCCTCCCCTGTAAATATACTCTGTGCCTGTGTCTGTGTCTCCCATTCCTGAGTACATCCTGGGCACTGACGTGCTCTAGAGGTTATGTCTGGAAACCACTGCAGGAGAGTCCCACTTGAGAGTACGAATGGTGGAGGCAGTTTTGCGGCGACATGGCAAGCATCCCCCTGTTCAGTTGCCACCCCTGTGGCAGATAATAGCCACCAAGCAGTATGGGTTGCCCGGAAATCACTGCCACTATGGGGGAGTTAAAGAAAGTAGGGATGGCAAGAGCTGCCCATAGTTCCTCCAATTCCCAAGTGGCTGGTGCAGAAGCCAGATGGCACATGGAGAATGACAGTCGATTATCGGGAGTTGAATAAGGTAATTCCCCCAATAATGTGCTGTCCCTCTGGGATGGCCCAGTTAACCAAGGAGTTGGGCGTCTGCCATTTTGTGGCTGATCTGGCAAATACCTCTTTTGTCTACTGACGTTGCCCTGCAGCGTCAGGACCAATTTGCTTTCACATGGGAAGGCTGTCAATGGACCTTTACGATGCTCCCGCAGGGGTATCTGCATAAGCCCAACTATCTGTCATGAGCTTGCAGCAGAGGACCTGGCTAAGTGGCAGTGGCCTGCTACAGTATCTCTCTTCCACTACATTTTTGATGTTTTTAATTAAAAAAAATTTTTTTTTTAATTATTATTTTTAGAGAGGGAGGAAGGGAAAGAGGCAGAGAGGGAGAGAGACATCAATGTATGGTTGCCTTTCACCTGCCTCTAGCCAAGTACCTGGCTGGAGACCTGGTTATGTTGCCCTGGTTGGGAATTAAACCAGTGACCTTTGGGTTCGCAGGCCAGCACCTATCCACTGAGCCACCAGCCAGGGATGATGATGTTTTACTAACCAGTGATTCTCTTACAGAACTAGAGAAAGCAGCACCACAAGTGTTGTCACACTTGAGAGCATGTGGCTGAGCAGTCAACGAAGCAAAGTTGCAGGGGCCTGGATTATCTGTCAAGTTTTTTTGGGTTGTCTGGTGGGGTAAGATAAAAGTTATTCCCAATGCAGTGATTAACAAAATCCCAGGGTACCCTATCCCCACCACAGTGAAACAGCTCTAGACATTTTTGGGTTTACTGAGGTACTGAAGAGTGTTTGCTCCTCACTAAGCTCAGACAGTTCACCCCCTTGGCATGCTGGTAAAGAAGGGGGCACAATGGGACAAGACACCAACTGTGGAACAAGCACTCTAGAAAGCAAAATGGGTCATTAAATATGCTCAGGCTTTGCATCCTCTAATCCTACCAGGCCCTGTGAATTAGATGTGTATGGGACACAGGCTTTGGATGGGGCCTATGGCAGCATTTGGAACAGCTGCAGCAACCTTTAGGGTTTTGGTCCCACTTATGGAAAGGAGCCGAAGTTCTGTACTCCTTAATTGAAAATCAGCAGTTTATGCTGCTCTGTTAGCCATGGAGGCTGTAACAGGAACCACCCCTGTGATGGTGGAGGCCTCTTATCCCATTGTGGGGTTGGTGCGAGACTGAGGCACTGCCCCTAATCTACATGGACAGTTGGGCAGTGTACTGGGGGCTAATGTTGTGGGTCTCCACATGGCACGCTAATCAATGAATGGTTATGCACAAGCCATTGTGGGGACAGGCTCTGTGGCAAGACTTACGGGAGTTAGGCCTCCAGAAGCAGATTACTGTATGTCATGTGATGGGGTGTGCACCCCTAGCCTCCCTGGAATGTTGACGTGGATACACTGGCCCAAGTGAGACGGCTAGAAACAATGCCCATAAGCCCTTCTGAGAAAGAAGTTGCCCAGTGGTTGCACTGTTGCCTCTTTCATGCTACGTGGTAGACTGTGAAAGTTTGGGGTAATCTGTCTATGGCCTATCGTGAGTTCTCTCTTACTGCAAGTAGTTGCAGAACTCCCATTGAAGCACGAAGGGTATGCCCAGGGAGGCCTTTGTTGCCAGCCACTGTTCTATCAACTGTCCAGAGGCTCCCATGCATACTCCCTGCAGGACAGGGCCTGCCCTTCCTGGTTCCGGTAACCACTTTGACTTTTCACCCCTAGGGTGAAAACCAATACCTTAGTTGAATGGGTGCATTCCTCTGCCTCAGTAGCTAACCAGTCAGCCTGTTGGATCTGCACTGAGGTTCCACTCAGCATGTCTGTGCGTCTGCAATGACGCATATATCCAGTCTCTGGTCTCTCATGAGGCACATCTCCAGCCTCCAAGGCCAACTGGACCTAGTTGCAGAACGGAGGGAACAGTGCACATGACCCATGGAATGCAGCCTGAACTGACTGACACCTATGATGGAGCAGAGCAGCTGTATGGCTGATGCTGACCTTGATTGGCTAAGCCAGATTCCACAGTTTGGGGTGGCTTATAGCTGAGGCTTTAGAGATGGCTGGACCAGCTCCCCTCTGTATTGAAAATCTTAAAGGGGAAGCCCAGGTGGGATGTGTGCCTTACTCAGGGCTGAATGCTGAATCTATATTCGGAATGTGCACCATAATGTCAGCCAAGCCTTGTGGGCACCCCTAAACCCTGAGCGGCGATGGGTCCTTGCCGTATCAGGAGGTAAAGTTTGCCTGCTAATTGCCTGCTGTTGTGGTTTATGGGTGCAGGGCTCAGCCTCCAAGCCAAGGGACCCTCGCGGAAGACAGGTCTCTGGTAGATTACACAGTGAGAAACCTTGAAGAGGTGGAAGTGTGGGAAAATGGAGTCAGTCAGACTCCCTCACCTGGACATCCAGATGGAAATGATTCAACAAACGCTTATAAATGGAATCAGTCAAGCCCCCTCACCTGGACATCCAGGTGGAAATGATTCAGTAAATATTAAGCAATGAGTGATGTCCTACATTGGTACTCAGCTGGCTTTGTTCGCACATAGTAAAGAAGGAGTAAAAGCTTTCCACGTGGGGGTATGGGGATCACCCTACCAGATGCAATAAAGGCATGTCAGCTATCCCCACAGTTCCGTGCATCTTCTGTCTGCCTGAATCCCGAGTGAACCTGCCTGGTCTCAGACATATGCAAAGCATGGTATATTTTATTCGTGTCGATTTTCTATATGAGAAGACTGATAGGTTGAATGATTTCCCAGTATTCCATACTTCATTATTGTTAGGAAATGAAATTGCTTCATTGGTCTTTTTTTTTTTAAGATTGTATTCATTATTTTTAGAGAGAAGAGCAAGGAGGGAGGAAGAAAGGGAAAGAAACATCACTGTATGGTTGCCTTTCACCTGCCTCCAGCTAGGGACCTGGCTGGAGACCTGGCTTGCAACCTGGGTATGTGCCCTGGCTGGGAATTGAACCAGCGACCTTTGGGTTCACATGCCAGCGCCAATCTGGCCTACCTTTAGAAAATATATATTTTATTCTTAGTGAGAGAGAAAGGATGGAGAAAGAGAGGGAAAGAAACATTCATGTGTAAGAGAAACATCAACTGGCTGCCTCTAGCCCCCAACTGCCCCCAGTGCCCCTAACGGGAACTTGGCCTGCGAACCAGGTATGTGCTCCTGACCAGGAATCAAACTGGCAACCTTTTGGTTTGTGGGATGACACCCAACCCACTCTGCCCCATCAGTCAGGGTGGCCTATCTATTTTAAAAACGATAAAGTAAGTTTGAGGTGGATAAGTCAAACTAAAATAATTTCTATTTATGTGTCGACATTTTTCAAAAGCACAGACATTTTTTACTTTTTGTATTTTCTAAACAATCAAGAGTATATTTAACTCCATACTCCCCGTAATTGCTTGAGACAATGTTTCTAAATTTAAGTGTCTATTTTAACATACTGTATATAGGTAATCAGAGGTAAAGCTCTGTTGTAGCTTCATCAGAGATCTCTTTGGGTATTTTGTTAATTACAAGAAAATACTTACAGATGAAGTAATGTGGTTTAGTGAATAGAAGACCTATTTTTAAAGATCCTGACCTGGTACACTAAAAAAATACAATAAACTCTTGGGAAAGATAGGGTGAAAATGCCTTCCATCTGTGCTTCTACTATGTTAACCATGTTATATAGATTATCTCATTTAATCCACAACATGATGAGGTAGTTTCTATAGTCAGTTACACTTTTTGTTTTGAGAAAAAGAGAGGCCTTGATAATGCTATTTATTTTACATGATGGTGATGTTAAATTGGTAAGGAAGGATTCCAAAAATCAAGTTAATAATGTCAATTTGACCCTGCCAATTACTTCTCATTATTTTTAACTCACCACCCCCAACTTGAATCAGGTGCAAAATTTTTATTTGCTACTTAAGTCCTATTTTTATTAATATATCCATTTAAATAATAATCATAACCAATTTAATTCTTGATCAAATTTCTATGCAGTGTCAGTGACACTATTTCCAATTTGTTTCTATTCTCATTTTTATTTTACTGAAATGATTATGCTCAGGATCCACTTTTTTATGTACATTTTACAATGAGATTAATTCATCTGAGTCACCAGGTTTTTATCCTTATAAACTCTTGACCATTTTAACACCTGCTATCCTGAGCTTTCTTTTGTAGCTATTATTTCCATGAAATTTTATTTTTCCCTGTGACCCAGTCAAAACATTCTCTGGCTTAAAGAGGTGGGGTCTAAACATCCCTTTTTGCCTGGGATACAAGAACTCAATAGAGGTCATTTGTTAGCATAGTGAAGATGAGACAAGTACTATAATACCTATTCTAGCCACCCCCTGGGAGGAAGCCTCAAATCCAAAAATAGTTATGAAAATGCTTTACAACCTGGAAAGTTAAGTAAATGTCACTTTACTGATTGTTGAAACAAATCACATAAATTCATCCTCCTGGAATTGTTCTGGAAGGCAAGCACATTCCTATCCCTACTGTGATGTTATTTGCAAAAGTGGTTGAAAAGTTCAGCTGATTTTCTAAATAAGTCCTCATTACTTCATTCACTCTGATCTTGTCATTTGTTTTTCATTCTGACCTCACTAATATTTTTTTCTCTAATTCTAGTACAAAATCCTCTGTGATGTAGAGACCAGCGACCAGCTCTGGCACAATAATGGATTTGTACCATTGGTTATCAGTTTCATCATCTTGGCTGCTGTAATTGTTGCATGGGATTGGATGATAAGATTACTGGCTGGCAGTGTTTTGGGAAAATTTAAAACAAGTCTGTCACCAAATAGATGATCTCTCAACAGGGACACAGGTAACACTACTATTAAAAGAAATTCTGTTATCACAGTTCTGTCTCTTGCTTAATGGCACCACGTGCTTTTACAAGAGTTTTGAAGGAAGTAGAAAGGCCACTGGTAACACAAGCAAAGCTTACAAATTTTAGTATCTACTTTAAGGCTTAAAGTTTAGAGTTTTTCTTCCCTTCATATAAGCTAAAACAGCTTAAGATTTCAGTCATTGTTTTCAACAAACCAAATTATGTCTAAATATGCCGATAATATCAGGTAAAGTCCTAGAGAAAGGAATGATTCAATTGCATCATCTTGATTTTGGTCTGCTTCAAAGGTTAATAGAAGGACTTAAATGTTTTCTTCAAGATCTACTGCATTTCTCAAGTATGGTTCTGTTCTTTAAAAATACCCTGCAAAAGAAGTGAAAAGTCTGAGGATTAGCAATTTAATTGTTACTGACAAGTGCCTTTTAGTTCCTTTTTAAAACATTTTGAGATATAATTCAGCCCTGGCTGGTGTTGCTCAGGGGACTGAGTGCCAAGCTGTGAACTAAAGTTTGCAGGTTCAGTTCCCAGTCAGGGCACATGCCTGGCTTACGGGCCACATACCCAGTTGGGAGTGTGTGAGAGGCAACCACACATTGATGTTTCTCTTTTTCCCTCCCTTCCCTTATCTCTAAAATTAAATAAATAAAATCTTTAAAATAATAATAAGTTATAATTTATATAGAATATAATACACTTATTTAAAGGGGACTATTTATAAGGAACTAGCATGGAAGAACCATGGACATGGAAAACAAATGGAATTGACTTTGAGAGGGAGTAGGTGGGTGGGGAAGGGGAGAGAGGGGAGGGGAAATGGGATGGATGTAATACAACAACAATAAAATTAAATTTAGAAAAATAAAATAAGCCCCGGCTGATGGCACAGTGGATAAGGCACCAGCCTGCAAACCCAAAGGTGGCTGGTTCGACTCCCCAGCCAAAGCACATAATGAGTTTGCAAGCCAGGTCTCCAGCCAGGTCTGTGGCTGGAGGCAGGTGAAACGCAACCAAAAATAAAGGGGACTATTCATTAGTTTTTAGTGTATTCATAGAGTTGTACAGCCATCATCGTAATCAACTTGATAACATTCCCATCATTCCCCCCAAATCTTCTTCTCCAGTGGGGTCCCTCTGCATTTACTCCCAACCTCCCTCTTCCTTCAGCTCTAGGCAATTGCTAATCTAATTTCTATCTCTAGATTCACCTATTCTGAATATATCACATAAACAGTCAAACAATTTATAGTCTTTTGTGTTTGGTTGCATTCAGTCAGTTTTCAAGGTTAATTCATGTTGTAGCATGTATCAGTACCTCACTACTTTTTATAGCTAAATAATATTCCATTACATGGATGTGCCACTTTTATCCATTTATCAATTGATGGCCATCTGAGTTCTCTCTTCTTTATGGTTATTATAAATAGTGTTGCTGTGAACATTTGTGCACAAATTTTTATTTGGACATGTTTCCAGGGATTAGAATTACTGGGTCATATGGTTGTTATATGCTTAACTTTTGAAGAACTATCAAACTGCTTTCCAAAACAGCTGCACGATTTTATATTTCCATCGGTAATGTTCCAGGGTTTCAATTTCTCCACATCTTTATCAACACTTTCATCTTTTTTATTTTAGCCATCTTAGTGAGTGTGAGGTGGATCTCATTGTGTTTTTGATGGGCACTTCACTAATGGCTAATAATATTAAGCATCTTTTTCATGTTGTTATTGGTAATTTGAATACCTTCTTTGGAGAACTGTCTATATAGATCTTGTGCCCATTTTTAAATTGGGTTTTACTTTCAGTCCAAGAAATTTATTTCATATCTTAAATTCATGTGAAAATATCTCCTGATGCTTCTCTGCTCCTTGAAAGTTATTCTTGCTCTGGCCCAGTGGCTCAGTTGCAGGTTCGATTCCCTGTCAAGGCATGCATGGGAGGCAACTGATGGGTATTCTTTCTCACATCAATGTTCTCTCTCTTTCAACCTTTCTCTCTAACAAAATTAATAAACATATCCTTGGATTAGGATTAAATAACATTTTTAAAGTTATTCTCTCTTTTTTTTAAAGATTTTACTCATTATTTTTAGAGAGAGGGACAAGGAGGAGGAAGAAAGGGAGAAAAACATCAATGTATGGTTGCCTTTCACCTGCCTCCAGCTGGGAACCTGGCTGCAGACCTGGCTTGCAAACTGGTTAGGTGCCCTGACTGGGAGTCAAACCAGTGACCCTTGGGTTTGAAGGCCAGCACCAATCCACTGAGCCACACCAGCCAAAGCTAAAATTATTCTTCATGTTTTTTATTTATATGTTCAAATAAGTACTACATTTATTGAGGACCTAATATGTGTCAGACACTGAATTCTGAGTCTAAAGTCTCAGCCCATGAGTGGTTAATAGTCTCTTGCTTCCCAAGGAGATAATTGGCAATATAACGCTATAAATGCTATTGTAGACCTCACAGTGGGAGATTTAAATGGCTCAAGAGTAAAACACTTGCAGGGATATGACAAGAAGGTTTTCACTAATGTTAACAGAGGAAATACAATGGAGTCCACTTTGTGTGCAAGGTTGGAAAAAGTCAAAGTATAGAAATTGTGCTTCTCCTCAGTAGCATAGTTCAGAAAACGCTGGCCACATTGAGACAGGATAGTAAAAAGCCAGGAAATTTTCTTGGCGAGTGGAAGGGGGGAAAGTGAGATAAACAGGCTGATTCAAACTGGCCCCATCCAGCACCTGCCTTCTCCCTTGCACACCCACTCCCTTAATCAGTAAGTCCTCAGGACAAGCCCTGTGACCCACAGCAAGTAATCTTAGGAACAAAGCCTTGAGCCTGTTGAACTAGAGACAAAGTTTTGGTCAAAACAGAGATAACATGTAGCTTTCACCTGTGTTTCAGCTTCAGACCCAGAAAAGCAGCAAAACCAGATGAAGCAAAACCATGGTCCACATCAGGGCCAGCTGCACTGACTACTGACCTTCTACCCTGAATCCAACCAGTCCGTACAGAGCACGACCCTGAGCGAGCACACCTGGGAAGCTGATAAATATTTCATGTGAGCTCCTCCTCTTAGATCTCCCCTAAAGTTTTCTTTAGAGAAGAGATAAAAACCCTTAACTTGAAGGGCCCAGTGATGCTCTCTTTCTCAGAACCTCACACGGCTCCTTTCTTCCCCTCTTTCTTTCCTTAGGTGTGTATCCTCTGTTTTCTTTCTCCTAAGCTCCAAAGGCCATTCTTTCAACTTGTTTCCTGACTCCATGTTTGCAGACCAGCAGGCTCATTTCTTCATCCTCCATGACTTACTAGATAAACTTCTTGCACTGGCATTCTTGGCCCTGAATTCTTTCTTAGTTGAATTTGAGAATCGAGGTCTAACATTGCTGGTAACGTCAGGCATGGAGACAGCTGAGTGACACTGGGTTAGAGCAGAGTTTGCAGGGCAGAGCACTGGCCAAGCCTTCTCGACAATATAACTTGAAGTAATCATTCGGAAATTACAGGTTTCGAAAGCACCACTGCTTTTGCAAAAACTAATAAAGATACTGATCTCATAAGCCACCTGGCATCCTAGCCAGATCTGCTCTGTGCAAGAACAGAATACGTAAAAGTAAATATTAGAAAGAGTTTCTAATGTGAGAAGTATTAAAAAGTGGCTGAGGGTTTTTTAATCAGTTCTATAATGAAGAGATGAAAATGAACCCCAGAACCTTCTGCATATTATTTATGATTTGTTGTATATAGGTGTGCTTATGTTGACTCCATGTGGGATCTCTTCTATACTATGGGTTTTATTTATTTATTTATTTAAATGTTATTGTTGTTGTATTACATCCATCCCCTTTTTGCTCCCCTCTGTCCTCCTCCCCACCCACCCATTCCCCCCAAAGTCAATCCCACCTGTTGTCCATGTCCATGGTTCCTTTATACTAGGTTCTTGTCTAAGCTGCTCCCCTTTCTTGCCTCTGCCTCCCCCCTCCCCCCAACCCCTTTCCCCCTGACCACTGAAGGCCTATTCCTTGTATTCATATATTTGGTTCTGTTTTGCTTGTTGTTAGTTT
>PVIW01003893.1:0-76612 GCA_004026585.1 Noctilio leporinus | reverse complement strand
GTTATTGTCCCATAATGGGTGGGATCATATGATATTTGTCCTTCACTGACTGGCTTATTTCACTAAGCATAATACTCTCCAGCTCCATCCATGTCGTTGCAAAGGGTACAAGTTCCTTCTTTCTTTCTGCTATATAGAATTCCATTGTTATACTATGGGTTTTAGCTACCTAGTTAGTTGTTTTGCTGTGTTCATGTCTTGCCTTAAAGAAGTATTTCCATTCCAGCTAAATATGTGGATCTGGTGGAATCTGCTGGGAACAGCTAAAAATCTAGTGCCTAAATGGATTATTTACACCATTTCTCTTCCACCAAGGACTTTAGGAAGCTTACCTGAATGCTATAATACAATAAATTAGAAAAAAATAAATTTTTAAGTTACAAATAAACTAATAATAAATCAGAGAACTAAACAATAGTTTTAAAAATCCAGAAGATTTTGATAACTATGGTGCCAACAATAAAGTGTCATCTATGAAGTAATTTGGTTTTTGATAATATGCAGAGTTTGCTTAATTTTATTTGCATTTTTTTAACCTGCATTTTGTTCTGGATACTGAAGACTATTTATTATTTTATTTTATTTGTCCTGAACTACTATTTTGAAATAATATTTATATTTTTCTAATGAAAAAATAATACATTATAGGAAGTAAAAAGTATTGAAAAGTATAAAGAATAAAATAACAGTAAAAATTACCCATCATTCCCTCCCTTCTGAAATCAAAACAAAGAACAATAAAAATGGAAGAGGATGGCCCTGGCTGGTAGCACAGTGGATAAGGCACCGGCCTTCGAACCTAAATGTCTGTGGTTCGATCCCTAGCCAGGGCATATAACCAGGTTGCAAGCCAAGTCTCCAGCCAGGTCTGTAGCTGGAGGCAGGTGAAAAGCAACCACATATTGATGTCTCTCTCCCTCTCTGCCTCTCTCCCTTCCCCTCTCTCTAAAAATAATAAATAAAATCTTTAAAAAAGAAAAATGGAAGAGGAATATTATAGTACTCTAAAGTATGAACAAAGATCTGGGGAAACATAGAGGACAAGGAAGGTAATGTTGCCCTGGGAATGGAGAATATTTCACTAGGGGTGGGGTGGCAGTTATGCTGGGTTTTGAAAAAAAGGATAGGATGTTTGTTGCCTGGATACAGCTCCCCATCCTTTTTTTTTTTTAATTAGAAAAGAGGTGAAATTTGGGAAAGGACCTGGTATGTTCAGCAAACTTTAAGAGGCTCAGTGTATCCAGACTCTATGGGGTAAAAGAGGGAGATGAGGCTGAAACTATTGTGAAGATCTTTTGTTCATAAGCTAGGGAGTTAGTATTTATCCTATAGTATAGTCCTTGGTTAAAGATAGGTGGGGTAATGGACAACTGGTTATGTGATATTGATCATTAGCTTTTTAATTGAAAATAGTTACAGAGGCTAATCACCCCACCAAGGTTTCTTCTTCACTCCATTTTTTCCCTATTACTCAAGTTTTGAAGAAAACTTGAGAAATATATCCAAGAGAAATATATCCTTAGAGGGAAATGTAGGAAAGAGAGACAATGGCAAATAAGACTTCTGACAGATGTCCTACATAAAATTTGGCAAACAGAATGTGTATGAGTAATCCCTAGCTGTGAACCATTTTAGTAATAACTTGTGTTTGGTGCCTTTTCCTAAAGGCATTTATTTTTGGCATATGAAAAGATTATTCTGTAATATTTGAAAAAGAAAGCTCCCCCAAGTCTGATAGTTTCATTTTTTTAAAAATCTGTGCTTTAAGAAGGATAAATGTATATAGCTGATTTCTGGAAAGATAGCAGATATATACTGAAAGGTTAGATTAATATGAGAAGCATATACTGAAATGAATCCCCCAGGATAAATGAGTTAGTCACTAGAAGACAATGATGGTTCTGAAGCAAAAGAATATTAAAGATCCCAGAAATACTGTGAGCTTCCAACTGGATGAAACAGGGACATGATCTGAGAAGAGCGCCCCACAATCAGCCTTTTTTAAAATTGTTATTTTTATAAGTGAGACTTGGGTCTCTTTCCATAAAAAAGAGTGGGTGGTCATCTTGCTTTTTGAACAACTTTGAGACCAAATGTAGACAAAGATTTTATCCAAAATTTGTTGTATAATTCTATTTCCTACTGCAATGGGGGTATAAAATTGGTCTTTTTATTTCTTAAAATTCGTCTTTTAGTTGAAGGGAAGAGAAATACATTTGCGTGGAAGAGATTCTAGTTTTAAGCATGATTAGTTTTATGTTTGGAAAATAAAAGCATCACATTTTAGCTCTAAATATCTAACCTATTTTAGCTAGGGAAATTCTAAATAAGAAGACAGTGAGTTTTGCTGTAGATTTTTCATTCTAAAAACAATGAATATGTATGTATCTTACACAGGGTAAAGGTTGTGAGGATGGGTATTACAGCAGTTTCAGTTGCTCTTGAAATTATTTGTGTACTTTGCACAAGCAGATAGTGTAGTGCAGTTATTTGGAGGTCGTTATGAGAGGTCAGATAAATATTTATCAAAAGCCAGATAAACTAGAATGCAAGGCCATGAGACAGTCTTGTTTTCTAACTTCTGTTCATTTCAATGTTCATGCAACAACCTCAGCATCTAAGTGAAAATAATATTGGCATGCTTAATAACTAGAAAAAGTTTCAAGCATTTGTAAAATGTGCAGTAAGAAAACAATATTTATTAAAATTTTCTCTCTAATACTCAAGTTACAGATAAGCTTTTGCAGGGTCAAATATTTTTGTCTTATTTTGTGTCCTCAGTTATCTGGCTTTTCACTCCAGTGACTACATATTGAACACATTTTGGGTATAGGAGCATATGAGTTAGTCACTGTTCTTTAATATTATAAAATCTTTCTGAGGCAATGTTTTCACAGATTAGGTAGTTGTACATGAAATAATTGGAAATAAATACCTTATGCTTTTATCGCTTCAACATTAGGTAACTATGTTACGCTCATCGTTCCGATACATAGAACTTTTTAAAATTAATATTGAGTGCTCATTTTGGCAGCACATATACTAAAATTGGAATGATACAGAGAAGATTAGCATGGTCTCAAGGAGGACACACAAACTTGTGAAGCATTAAAAAAATTAATATTGCTGTGGCCAGTGTGGCTCAGTTGGTTAGAATGTTGTCCCGTAGGCCAAAAGGTCTCACGGCCCACACTCAGGTTTTGGGTGTGGTTAACTGTAAAGGTGCATATGAGAAGGCAACCAATTAATGTTTCTCTCTCTCTTTGAAAGCAATGAAAAAAGTGTCCTTGCATGAGCATAAAGATATTAGTATTGATAGAGCATTTATATAAAGTCATACATCCAGAGAGGACTTACTAAATAGTTATTGATTAATTAGTAACTTTCATGAGTTATAGTATTTCTGAATAAGTTGTAAGGTGTGAATAAGACCTTTATGGGGATCATAAAGGAAAAATCACATACTTTGATCACATTATTAGGATATAATGAGAAAATATCTTGTTTCTACATTCTTACTTTGAACAGTGGGAATCAACATGAAGAAGAAAAACATAACCAATGACTTCTATAAAATTGCATAATTTAGGACTCAAAATTATACAAAAAGCTCCAACTATTTCATAAAATAATTTTAAACAAAGAATCACTACATTTCCACTAATATAAAGTAATATGTTGTAGAAAGACTTTTTCCCAAATATCTGTTTTCAACTTGCATTCTTTAGGGTAAAAATGAAACCTATCATTATATGTAATTTTCTTAATATAGGAATGTCCATGACGTCAAGAGTTTTAAAGCTAAAAGGAAACAGAACTAGCTCACCCAAACTTATTTTACAAATTACAAAATTGAGGCCTAAAGAAGAGAAATGATTTGTTCAAAGTCACAGAATCAGGAGCAGAGCTGCTGTTCCTAAAACTTTGTGTGTGTTTTTTTTTTTAATTTAATATTTCCCCCCATTGTATGTAATTGTTTTGTTTTGTTTTTAACTACAAATGGGAGAGATTTAGACAGAATTTAATGGCGTAAGGAGATACTTTATGGATGATGAATTTTGCCATTCCGTTTGGTTAAAAAAAAGAAAGAAAAGGTACTCTTTGAATTGATCCAGTAACTCCGCCACTTGACATGGTTCTTCTACTATGTAAGTAACCAAAACTTAAAACTGAAACAACCCAAACATTCCATATTAAAAGTTTTTCAGTTTTTACTTTGATTCTTTTAACCACTATACATAGTTTCAGACAATGTTCTTCTAATGGTCAGTGTTTGTTATTTGCCTGGTTTCTGATGTACTATGGCTAGGTGCTCCAGACCCTTATGTTGATCCTCATGAAATGTTTCTAATATTTAATGGATGCACAGTAGTTTGATTTGTTTCAATAATTTTTTAAAAACTAGCTATTCTCCTTCATACTTCTCATTTGTGAATCATTGCACCTTTTTATAAAAATGTGCTGACAAGGTACTTTATCTGTCAAAGGTAACATATCAATTCATCTAGGCTAGATTATACTCAATAGCTTTTGTAATCTCTGTAGCTGAAGATGAAAGTTTATTTTTTGTACTCAAGATCCATATCCCGTGTAGGTTAATCCATGTCCAGTGTAGCTTTATTATTAGGGACTTGAGCGAATGGTGGCTGCACCCTTTTGTAGCTGTGTCTGGAGAATGGGGCTTGGTTGCTGTGGTCAGGGAAAAAGCCAGCTGGAGTGTAATACTGGTTCTGTGCTTAGGTTAGAAGTGACAAGGATTTCTTTTATGACATGCCCACAAAGGGGTTGGAAATGTTAGAAAGCAGATGATATGTTTGTGGAGCACCCATGTCCCTGCCACACATGTCAAAGTAGCAAGACTTCCTGTAGAACTGCGTGTGTTGTCCAGACTCTTCTTACCACAGTTTACCTGGGCCCCAGCTCCAAGCTTAGTCCCACCTTCTCCCATGATCACAGACAGGAAAGGATTATTCAGTGATAGTTTTGGAGCTTAGTATTTTCATCTTTGGGTTAAAACTTACTTCAGTTGTAAGTTGCTGTCTCTGAGAGTACAACAGCCCTCCTTGTGCCCGTTTCATCCATATTTTCTTCCTTGTGCCAGAGTTCCTATTGTAACTGGTAATTTTGAGCTTTTGTACCTCTAAGACTGATGCAAAGAATGAGTCTGAAGTAGACCTAAAGTATCTTTGAAAATGTTGCTAGTTGCTAATAATTAGCTATGGCTATATGCTACTTATTCTTATATTAACTTTTGGATACCTAACTCTCTTGGTCTAAAGAGTATTTTATTGATTAAGTTGTTAAACTTGTCCCAACTTCTTTTCCCTTTGCTACCCTCCACCAAGGACCCCTCTTATCTCCCACAATCCCAACCCCCTTAGTTCATTATTATGGGTCATGCATATAAGTTCCCTGATTTCACCCCTTCCTATATTATTCTTAACATCCTCCTGTGTATCTTTTTTTTTTTTTTTTAAGATTTTATTTATTATTTTCAGAGATAGGGGAAGGGAGAGAGGCAGAGAGGGAGGGAGACATCAATGTGTAGTTGCCTTTCACCTGCTTCCAGCTATGGACCTGGTTGGAGACCTGACTTGCAACCTGGTTATGTTGCCCTGGCTGGGAATTGAACCAGCGACCTTTGGGTTTGCAGGCCAGCACCTTATCCACTGTGCTACACAGCCAGGGCCCCCATCCTGTGTATTTTGTACTCACCAATTATGTTTCCTAATCCCTGCACCACTTCCCCATTTTCCTCCTTTCCCCATCCTAGCTGATAACCCTCCCAATGATCTCTATACCTATGATTCTGATCCTATTCTGGTTGTTTATTTTGTTTTTTGTTTTTTGTTTTTTTTTTACTTTTTAAGATTCTATTGTTGATAGTTGTGATTTTGTTGTCATTTTAATGTTCATAATTTTGAACTTTATCTTAAGGAAGTTCCCTATAACATTTCATATAATAGTGACTTGGTGCTGATAAACTCCTTTAGCTTTACCTTGCCTGGCAAGCACTTTATCTGCCTTTCCATTCTAAATAGTAGCTTTGCTGGGTAGAGTAATCTTGGTTGTAGGTCCTTGCTTTTCATCACTTTGAATACTTCTTTCCAGTCCCTTCTTGCTTGCAAAGTTTCTTTTGAGAAATCAGCTGATAGTCTTAAAGGAACACTTTTAGAGGTAACTCTCTTCTTTTCTCTTACTGCCTTTAATATTCTCTCTTTATCTTTAAACTTTGGCATTTTCATGATGATGTCTTGGTGTGGCCCTCTGTAGGTTTAGCTTGTTTGGCACTCTCTGTGCTTCCTGGACTTGTATGTCTATTTACTTTGCCAAATTAGGAAAGTTTTTCTTTACTATTTTTTCACATAAGTTTTCAATTTCTCGCTTTTCCTCTTCTCCTTCTGGCACCCCTATGATTCAAATGTTGGCATGTTTAAAGTTGTCCCAGAGGTTCCTAAGCCTCTCCTTGTTATTTTCAACTATTGTTTCCTCATTCTGTACCTGTTGACTGTTTATTTCCTCCTTATGTTACAAATAATTTATCTGAACCCTGGTTTCCTTCCCTTCACCATTGGTTTCATGTTACGTAGTATAACCTTCACTTCTTCCCTTCTGTGTTTGCCATACTTAAGCATACCTGTCAAGTTTGAGAGCATCTTTATCACCAGTGTTTTGAATTCTGCATCTGTTAGGTTGGCTATCTCCTCATCACTTAGTTCTCCCACTGGAACCTTGATCTGTTTTTTTTTTTAGGCCATGTTTCTCTGTCTCCTCAACTTGACAGGCTCCTGTGTTTGCCTCTATGTTTTAGGTAGAGCTCTTGCACATGTTATGTTGTAAAAGGCAGAGCTCTAGGTATTCATCAGTATGGGGTGACCCATTTCATTAAGTTGTGGCATTGTATGTGGGGTAGGGGTCTGAGAGGGAACAATGCCACTTACTCAGCACTTGACCTTTCCCAGGTACTTCTCCTGATTCCAGTATGGGACTGACACCCCTCTAGCTATTGCCCTGGCCATGGTTCTTAGAGTGGGTAGATCTGTGGACGTTCTAGAACCACAGCGACCTCTAAACAAATGGACTCTGCTGAGTTTCTTCCTCCACCCCAACTCCCACTGGTTTTCAGTCAGAAGCATTGAAGCTTTATTTTCCCTCCAACGTTGGTTGTGTCTGGTGCCAGAAGTGGTCCCCAGGTGTTTCTACTTCTTTTTTAAATGTGTGACTTCACTTTCTGCTAACCATAGCCACCATCCTGCCATCCCACCATAGCCACCATGTTGCCAAAGAGCACCCTCTCTGCCCCTGCTCCACCCCTCCTGCCTGTGTGGATGAGTGTTTTTTCTTTATATTTTTGTTTGCTGGACTTCCATGCAGTTGATTTTCTTGAATTTCTGCTTATCTCTAGTTTTGAGGTAGATGTATTCCTCCTTAGCTGTGGAGGGAGACACAATGTGTCTATCTATGCCTCAGTCTTGGCCAAAAGTCCAAAGGATTCTTATTTTTATATAAAGAACTTCTCTGCTCTGGCCTAGGTGACTTCCAAATGATCTGTTGATCAACTCATTCTAAACCAATCTCCACCTACCAGCCTGAGTGATTTATTGTTCAAAATGCATATTTGATCATGCTATTACTCTTAACATCCTTAAATAGCTGCTCAGCATGAGTAAGATAAAGATCAAATGCAAAACATAACCCGCCACCTTTTTTTTTTTTCCAGTGTCTTCTAAATTCTTGGTGACTGGTAATACAGGCTTTTTCATTCTTCCAAAGAGGCAAGTTTCTTCACATCTTTGCTCAAAATTTACTTTTTCAACAAGACTTGTCTTATCATATTTTATACTAGGACCTGATTGGCCTCCATACCCCAATACTTCAACTACTCTTAACCTGTTTTCCTTTACTTTTCCCACAATACTTGGCTCCTTCCACATACTTTACTTATTTATTATTATTATTATTTTTCAATGTTCTGTTTCCCTTTGCTAGAATAAAGTTCCAAGAAAATAGAGAGTTTTGTGTTTTATTCACTTATGGGCAGATAATAGATGATTAATAAATATCAGTTAAATAAATGAGTAGATACCACTTTTAGCACAGATTTGAAAGAAGCAGACACTGTAATTCTGACAATTAAGATTTGACTAATAATGCATTTGAATTAAAAGAGATAAAAAGGTGAAGTATATGAACCCTGAGTTAGGAGACCCTAGAGCAATGTTTGACTCTAATTCTCTTTAAAATATATACTCAAGTGATTAGATTTTTAAAAAAGATTTTATTTATTATTTCCAGAGAGAGAGGAAGGGAGAGAGGCAGAGAGAAAGAGAAACATCAATGTATGGTTGCCTTTCACCTGCCTCCAGCCATGGACCTGGCTGGAGATCTGGCTTGCAACCTGGTTATGTGCCCTGGCTGGGGATTCGAACCAGCAACCTTTGGGTTCGCAGGCTGGTGCCTTATCCACTGTGCTACAAGCCAGGGCTGATTGATTTTTTTGAAAGGCAGGTGTTTCACTTTTCAAAATAGAATGAGGATAATCTATTATGCCTTAGCCACAGACATGACTAGCCCAGGAAATTTATGAAGTAATCAAGTGTCTCCATGTTTCCTCCCTTATTCCCTTCGGTACCTATTTCCTTTTGGACAACTCCCAAACCCAATCGATACCCTCATATTCTTTTCCACCCCAACAGATGTCTTCTAGATTAACGGTTAGAAAGTATGCTATTAGCTAATAAATAGGAAAGGTATGAAAGACTGATGATAAAATTAATGTGGAGTAGGTGAAAGTACCTAAAATTTAATCAAGGGAAATACCTTTCTTGAAGAAAACAAAACAAAAAAAAACCTGTCTGATCTGAAATTCAGGCATCATGCAGGCATCATTTATATCTTTCCTTTTAAAAACAGTGAATGCCCTGGCTGGTGGCACAGTGGATAAAGTGCTGGCCTGCGAACTCAAAGATCACTGGTTAGATTCCCAGCCATGGCAACATAACCAGGTGGCAAGCCAGGTCTCCAGTCAGGTCCATGGCTGGAGGCAGGTGAAAGGCAACCATACATGGATGTTTCTCTTCCTCTCTGTCTTCCTCCCTTCCATTCTCTCTAAAAATAATAAATAAAATCTTTTAAAAAATACAAATAAAAACAGTGAACCATTTTTTCTGATTATAAAGCTCTTGCATGTTTATTATTAAAAATACTATAAATTACAAAAAAGAAAATAAAAGCAATACAAAGAGGAAATAATTCTATTTGGATTTGGGGTCATAGAAATCTCAGAGGTAGTACCATCTGAGCTGGGTGTTGAGTGGTAGAACAAACAAAATAATAATAATAAGGCAATCAGCAGGGGAAAGAGCATTCTTGGCATATAAAGCAGAAAATGCAAAGGGACAAAGGCATGTGTGTTTGAGGAACTGTGAGAGATCAGAGACTTTGACTCCTTTTCTCATTGTATCCAAAGTAACCTAGTACAGGTCCTGGAGCACAGCGTATAACAAATATTTGCTAAACAAAGGAATAAAGGAGAGGGAGCCTCCTTCCATTTTAGGGATCTTGGATTTACTTAATCTTGTGCCTCTAGTTGGCTAAACCTAACTGGAAGCCAGTGGGCAAGTGAATGTTGGAAATTTGATTTGTAGGAGTAAACCCATGAAAAAAGAAGAAAAGGGAAGTGAGTGGAACTGAGCAAACAGGCAAATGATCCATACCTTGTATGATGTGGCACATGCCTACATCTCTAATTTAAACTTCTGTGGTCCAAGAAACCAGCCTCTTTTTCATTCCTCAGACATACCAAGATATGGCACTAGCAATTAAACTCACGATCTTTACGGTGGCACTCTTGAAAGCATATAGTTCTGCTGAAGCTTCCACCATTGTGGGGACTTCAGTGACTACCGTGAGCAGAGTCTATGTAGTGGATGTTGTGCTGAGCTACCCAGATTTATCCTTTAGGACTTCAGCACAACTACTCCCAACTGCTGGAAATGTTGGAAGCTGACAGCTCTCTCAGCTGGGTCCCTCTCTGGGGTTATTCTTGGCTATAGGAAGGTTCATCCCTCAGTGCTCTCTACAGAATTAGTTAAGGCCTCAGTGACTACTTTTTTCTCTGTCTGATCGTGTGACCCTCCATCTCCAGAGATTGTTCTTGAGAGCGCTACCCTATAACCTCTTGCATGAAAGTGTAAGACTTTTAGGGTCTGTTCCCCAGTGAACCCCACTGTGGAAGACCACCTGATAGCTTGTGTCAAACACGTAATGTAGGAGAAATGAGCTTTTGTTGCAGTAAGTTGCAGAGCTTATCCAGACTAGTACAGATACCAAATCTTGCCTGCACTGTAATCCTTTGTCTTTGCCAGAGTGAACTATCTTGTCTTAGTGGACAGAATGACAAGTTCTAGTTCTTCTCTCATGTTCTTTCATAGTGAGTTAACAGCCATGTACCAAATGGAGCAACAGAAGCAGAAGAGGGTTGCCTATCTGGTTGTCTACTAATTATTCCTACCACATCAGTGGTATGTATTTCTTTCATATGAATTTTCTAGGACCTTTTTTTCTTTTCTATATAATTTATCACAAATGTACAACATGTACAAGGGTATTTGCTATTTCTTAGGGAAACTTTTATACAAATATAAATAGAATAATCAAGTATGTACTTGATCTCAATTTGAGAATCCAAATAGTAAGCTATCAATTAATAAACTTTCTGTACCTTAACATACCTAAACTTTTCTTTCTCTGAGTGCGAGATCTGATTTCTTGAAAGTTAAATGGTAAAACAATATCATTTTTTTTTTTTTTTAAATTTTAGGCCTCAGGCAAAATAAATATAGTAAAAAGGGTAATGAATCAAAGCATATGCACTGCCTAATTTAAAAAAAAAATGATTTTACTTGTAATAGAAATATTTGTGAGAAAAATATACTGTATAAAAATATTTCCACTAAAAAGACTGAGAATCCTGGGCTGGTAAAAGCAACCCCTATGATAACAACAGGAATGTGGAGGTGTACTTACATCAGGTTCAGCTACAGAGATGAAAGGGGACTTGAATAATCTTGCAGAAAGTACATTGGTTTTGGAACTGCCCTAAGCCAGAATGCAAGACCAGCAAAATCAGCTTTCAGAATGACCCTTCTGCTCAGTAGAATAAGGGAAGGCCAGTGTTGACCTCTAAGATTGCCCCCCAAGCCACCTAGGAGGGAAAAATGTAACCTAGGTTTCTGCGGCGCCAAGCAGTCGCCTTCTATCTTCGCCCCCAGCAAAATCCCACTCTAGGTGCTTTGATCCCATAAGGGCGTGTAAGGGCTGCAGGGCGGGGTTAGATGGTGTAATCTCCTTCCCTATCCTCATTTCTTGGGACTTTGCAATTTAAAAAAACACTAAACTGATCTTTTCTAAATTCAAGAGAGCTACCTATAGGACCTTCTGTTTCCTTTCCCATGCCCGCAAATCCCGGAAAGCCCCCTAACCTTTGCGACTAAAGGCCCACCTTCTAAGTGGAAACCTCGCCGCAGACAGATGTGCACATCAGTAGCAGGAGAGGGTACAGAATTTTAAAAGAAAAGAGTTTTCTTTCTGGCTTTGCATCCTTTGAGATTTTCAGTATTTCTGTCACCTAAGGGACTACGGGAATGGGTGCTTGAAGGAAGCAGAGCTCTGATAAGAACAAAAATATCAATTTAGGTGTGGTCTTTCCAATTCCGGCTTTTGTTGCAGTCAGTGAGAGGAGCCCAAGGTCTTTGGTCTTGGGAAAGGTGGGGCTGGATGGATTCTTAAGGCTAAGAAGAGGTAGGCCCCCCGCACCCGTATACAATAGGGGCAGTGCCGCCCCTCTGAGCTCTGCTTGTCAGGGGGTTCCATCCCCCAGCTTGGCAGAAGAGTTTGCCAAAGGCTGGAGAGGAAAATGTGGCTGCCCTCTCAAACACACACGCACGCGCACACCCCCCACCAAGCGTTCGCCTATGGAAGGTGCATGGGTAAGAGGCAGAAAAGCCACTTCTGCTCAAATCGCCAGCTGCCGGCCCCACCCGGCCCCCGCCACCAGTGGGGAGAGCGAAGCCACGCGGGCGCAGAGCCCCCCTCGGCCCGCCCGGAGCGAGGGGGCAGGCCCGCCAGCGCGCATGCGCAGAGCGCCCTCCTGGGCCCCGGTCGCTGTGCCGCTGCCCCAGCCGCCGCCGGCCTCGCCGCGCCACCGGCCGAGACAGGGCCGCGAGCAGGAGGCTGAGCAGGAGGAGGAGGAGGAGAAGGAGGAGGAGGCGGTGGCGGAGGAGGAGGCGGGGCGACCCTGGTGACCAAGCCCCGCAGACTGGCAGCTGCGGCGACTCCCCCCTTTGTGTCTGGTCTGCGCCGAACCTCTGGAAGTGCTTCCCGGAGGGGTGCTGGGTGTCTCGCCGCCTCGCTGTCCACCGCCCCTTCCCAGCCATCACATCCGCTCTCCCACCGTCCCCCGCCCTCGGCCCCGAGCCCAGAGCTGCGGGAGAACGAGGCGGTGGCGGCTGCCTCCTGGGGGGGCGGGGGGGTTGTGATTCGTTTCCAGGAGCCATTGACGGGAAAAGACGAGGCTTTCATGGTGGAATTTACCTCAAGCGAGATCGAGAGGCAGGAATAAAAAAAAAAGAGAGAGAAGCGCACCCGGGAAGGCTGGGAAAGGCAGCCTCCCAGCACCTCTCCTTTGCCCGCAGTCTCGGGGCGCACGGGACCCAGCCTGCAGACCCCTCCTCTCGCCCGCTCCCCACTGTCCCCAGCCCTGCGGCCCGACCCTCGCAGGATTGTTCCACGAAGGCGTGGAGGCTGTGGGTTTGCCCATGGAGACAGACACCTTTTTCGATCCATTCGAGGAAGAGAATTCGTTCTCGAAATTGGAGTGAAGGAAGCACCGAAGCGAAACTCAGAAAGGAATCTTGCCCCCCCACCCCTCAGGCCTCGGGCGATGCTGCGTCTCGGGACGCTAGGCGCCACTGCTGCCGCCCTCCGGGCTTCGCTCTTCCCGGCAGTCTGGAACTAGTTCTGGTGACCCTCCGCACCCGCATCGAACCCCGCTCGCCGCCCTCCCGCACCCTGGATATGTTTTCTCCCACACCTGGATGTTTTTTTGATATCGTGAAACTACGAGGGGAATAACTGCGGGGCTCGCTTCTGGACTCCCTGCTTCTCCCCAGGGATATGCCTTCAGTGTGCGGGGCTGCGGGTACCCGGTCCTAGGCGACTCAACCCTCTTGAGCCGCGAGGGAGAGGAATGAAAGGAATTCCTTCCGCGGAAATAAAAGCTCTGCCGCTGGGTCCTCTCATCTGCCATTTGTCCTTTCAAACGGCTTTGTAATACGGGCCCGGGTAAGTCGGCTGGGAAAGAAGGCAAGCCTCTCTCTCGGCCCGTGTTTCTCCGCCCGTGTTTACTTTCCATATTTCTTTGCGCTCCTGCTTCTCGGCTGAACCAGGGATGACTTCCACGCCACGGTGGCCCTGGTGGGTGCCCACTCTACTGTGGACCGTCCTGCTGGTCACCACGGCGGCCGGTGAGTAGCCCAGGCTGGCGTGTCCCGGCCGCGTCCCAGCGGGTGGCGAGGGAGGGAGCCCGCAGAGGCCGAGGCCTGCGCTCGCCCTTTGATGCGTCCGGGATCGCCGTACCGGGAACGGAACCGGGAACGGGAACCGGGAACCGACCGTGTACCTGCACTCCTTTCCCGACCCATCCGGGGAACAACCTTTTATGTTTCTGGGTAGTTTTGAATTCCCACTCCCCTATTTCCCACCCCCTCACACCTCCCACGGGGATAAAAAGACATATTGGGTGTGGTTCCTTGACATTTTTAGATGTGAGGTAATGCAGGGATTAAAAATAATATTTTAATCACCAGTAGATAGTGTCTATTATGAGATCTTTGGAAATAGAGCTGTAGATTTTCTTTTCTTTTCTTCTCTTTTTTTTTTTTAATTTAAAGAAGCGGATTTGTCTTACAGTAAAAAGGGGACACCAACTGTAGAATGCACACTTGAACCTTATTTATAAATTTAGATCATTCTTTGGGAATCCATGTTCCTTTCATGATTTAAAGATGTTACTGAGTGAATTAAATAAAATGTTGAGGAAGCCAGAACTATGAGATTCTGAATACATTATGTAACACTTTAATTATTATTATTATCATTAGTGTTATTTTGTTCCAAAGTATTTTAGTAATTATATTTTCATTTTTTCAGTCTGGACACTATTTTATATGCTTTTGGAATTACTATTGGGTTTAAAGGTGTTTTTGATCTTTTTACATTTGGTCATCTGGCATTTATTTGGCTGTCCTGTCATTGAGACAACTTTGACCTCACATCAGACTTCTAGGAGATTTGAGTCCTGAAAGTTCTTTGTCATTTTAATGAAGTTTAAAGAGATATGGTAGTTATTCTTTCCTTAGGATATTTTCTTAGTTCTCAGACATCTTTTTAAAAGCCTCATGTTCCTTTTGCAATTATTTTTCAAGCAGTCTTTTGATGATAGGTTTAAAGAATTTTTTAAGAGTGAATTGTACATATACTCATAGTTCTTAAATTTGGTTTAGGATGGCCAACTAGATTATGCCTTTCAAAACAAGTCAAGGACAACATGACTGTTCTTCAATTTTTTATTTTTATAAGTATTTTTCATATTCGGTACATTTCTCATCACCATGTTAGACAGAAATCTGCATTGAGAAAATACTGAAAGAAAATTGGAAATGTCTTTTTTGTACTTTGGGTTAATGTCTTATGTTTATGATGAATTTCTATAGTTGTGTTAATATAATTTGAACTTTTGAAATGACTTTATTTGGAAACATATTTAATATTTTAATTATTACAATTCTTTTTCAGATAAAAATGAATGATTTTTGTTAGTTTTCTTCATGTTGTGTTAGCTATTTCAATTCTCTAGCCATAAGTCTTATGGTTCCTGTAATACATGTAGAGCATAAAAGGCTTAAGCAGTCATTCTAAGAGCAGAAATCTCAGCACATAGACTTTTCAGTGGTTTTTGTAATTTTTTTTTCTTTTCAACATCTAGAGTCTCATTTATAGTTGATAGGCTTATTATTTTGTGATTAGAACTGATAAAAGTAAAAGAAAGAACATTGATTTTAAAAAGGAACTTAGTTTCTACTTGATAAATAGAATGTTAGAATAATGTCCCCCAAAAGGGGTGAATTAAAATAATTACTGCTTAAAAGTGGTTCAGTCTTCTTTTCTTCTTTAGCATTATATAGCAGCAGATGTCCACATTTGTGAAGCTGGACTTCAGAGCTATAACAGCAATAGTATTAATAATAGCTAGTGTTTACTGAGTGCTTGCTGTGTGTCAGCAATTATTCTGATATCTTTACATGTGTTTTTTCATCTCATCCTCAATTCTATACTGCACATTTAATTATGTCTTTTTGCAGAGAGGGCAAGTGAAGTACAGAGAATTAAAATAACTCACCACACAGTTAGTAAATTGTGTAGCCAGGATTATAGCTAGCACCCTGACCTAAAACACTGAATGATAACAACAACTTCTTACTCTAATTGAGAACATGAGATAGAGTAGTGTTCACCCAAATGAGCCTTTGTAAAAAGCAGGGACACTTGACATGATCTTGGTATCACATTGATTGTGCAAATGTCATGGTTCTGAATGTGTAAAAGTTTACTTTGCCTAATATTGGAATGGCTAGTGCAGTTTCATTAAGTGCCAGGTGACTAAAGAGGGCCCGTGTAGATTTGGGGGGTACATAAATGCAGTGATGTAACCAAACAGGTGCAAAGAAAGAGTGCAACTGAAAGGAAAAAATACTGAAAGACATACTGATATCACATCGCTCTTTGGGGGTCATGGTTATTTATTTTGAAACCCTCTTTCTCACTTACTCTATGTAGTTCTTGGATTCCTTAATTCTAAGAACAATGGACATGCAAACCATCAGAATTTATACAAATATGTGATTATTTGGTTTTTAAATGAGTTATTCAATAAAAAGATTAAGTATAATACTATACTTATTTAAGGGTAAGCTTCTGTAAAAATAATTTTTTTCAATTGAGAAAAGAAAAGGTTGCCAAGCTTTATTTAGGTTGTAATGGTTACATGTAACATATCTAACTCCATATCCCATCGGATGCTATGCAACTCTCTGAGTAGGTTTAGCTACCTTTTACTTCCAACCTTAGTTCTTCTTGTCCTTTCCATTGTTGGGGCCTAGGAAACTTTCTCTTTACGCCTTTAGTTCTTCTGGGTGGTTGAATAATCCAGATGATTTCCAGTAGATTAACAGCAAGTGTAATCATGTGCATGGGGAATTAACATAAACATGAAAATTCTGAAGACAGTGAGACAAAATGAAGTATATATGTAATTTTGAACTAAGATTGGGGAGAGGTAGTCAATTCATATGTGCTAAGGTAAAAATGCTAAGGTTCCCTTCCTGAAGCAGGTTTTTCTATCTGAATCTCTTCAAATAGTTTGAGTTTGTTAGGTTTTGATTGTTGTTAGATTCAAATATTCTGCATACCAGGGTGGCACATTTTGGGGAGACTCACTCCCTACTCCCACACCATTCTTAGTCATCTGGGAAGCCAGGGAGGGAGCTCCATGTTACTCCCTGGCTTCATTGTTGGGATCCACACCTGGAAGGGTCTCTAGGACACTGAAGAAACTCCAGGTCCTGCATCACATTATAATCTTCCTTCTGGGCTGGCTCAGATGAGTCCATGGCTCAGTTGGCATCAGGGTCAGATGATGCTTCCTGCATTTGAAGTAATTCACTTGACTAGATTTCAGTCTTCCATCTCTTTATGAACACACGTATTCTCAGGCAAGATTCACCTATTCAGTTAGTGTTCTTGAACAGTTAATGAACATTATTGAGAAACTGGAATTTTAGTAGTCTCTATTTTAGTGTTTCTCAAGATGTGGGCACTGCAACAGGATCATCTTATTGATAAAATGCATATTCCTGGCCTACAGTCTAGATGTGCTGAATGGATCTCTCTGGGACCTATATATATATTTAAAAAACTTAAACCACAAAAAATTCTCATTCAATCCTGTTTGGATTTTGAAATACTGTGATTCAGTCAGCTTTTGCTGCATGTTGTGGTATATAACAATAAGCATTTATTCTGCTTCACTTGTTTCATTCTGGGGTCCAGGCTCTCGGTAAACTTGTTTCATGGTAGTGGCAGAGGATATGCCCGATCCCACCAGCCCATTTCCAGACTCTGGCCCTATAGCATTTCATTGGCCAAGCTCAAAGACAAGGTGTAGCAAAGTACACTTTGCCCATAATGAGGCTGTGCTATTATATGGATGCACAATACTTTTGTGGGGTCATGAAGAAACCTGACATTTACTCTACCACGTATGATCAGGAAGATAGTCCAGGATGGGAACTTCTCTTTACCATTTGAATAGAGTCAAACTCTTAATTGAACCTTTGCATAAAAATTATACCAACTTTGGTTTGTACAAAAGTTATCCTGGCATGTGAGGTGATGTGGTAATGGTGATATGTTGATGTTGGTGTGTGTATGAAATATGGAGAGGGAAATATTTATTCCACATGAGGATAACAGCTTTTCTTTACTAAAGGATAACTTTCTTAACAATGAAAAGGGAAGAACTTGTATTTTTCTGTAATGGGTAAATTCTAACTATGTATAAAAGGTACAGAATGAAGTCTGATTTGGCTAAACCACTTATTTTGACATTTACTCACATATTGCCTTGCTATTGACTATCAATTTTATGTATTTGTGGTGTTTTTCTTCCCAACCGATAATTGCTTCTAAAGGACAGGGCTTATATCTTAAATTGTTTTATAATCTACCGTCTTGCTATACACATAGAAGATGTTTAAGAAATACCAAGTAAATGAATAATAAAAAGGAATTGGAGCCAGCAAGTATTCTAAGATTGCTCATTTACTCAAATAATGTTTTAGTAATTTATTCTTTTGTTGTTCCAGTTCCTTCAACTATAAAGTAGTTTAAATAATGTAGTAGGAAGACCATTCATTGTCTTGGGTTGAGACCAGAATTCTATGTGATTCTAGACAAAGAGATTACTTAATAGTTTTTCTCAATTGTAATATTATGGGACTGGTCTAGATTATATTTGAAATATAAATTCCTAGGCACCACCCCAGACCCACTTAATCTGAATATATGGACAGTGAGATTTTAAACTAATGTTCCCCAGGTAAATTTTGTGTACTCTAAAATTTGAGAACTATTGAATCTAAAATTCCTTCTCTCGGGTTTTACTTTATTTTTTCTTTTTATGCTAATTGTGACCTGTTCTGGACCTTTTATTCAGTCAACATACGTACCAAGCATTTCTTATTTTATGCTTTAAGTAATTACCCAAAAGTTTTTTTCCCTTAAAATTTGCTGAGTGTTTTTCTTGCCTATTTTTGGTTAAAGGCAGTATGATATTTAAAGAAAAGTGCTTTGCTCACCTAGTGTTGTATATGTTCACTTAGCTTGTATTTTTATTTTGGTCATTTTATTTTCCTTTTTCTAATGTAGAAACAAATTTCTACATTTTAGTAAATTTGGTTGAGAATTGTTCATAAAAAGTTTGTGCTAAACTAAATTAGACAACATTGTTTCAGTTTTGATTATAAATTATTCCATAGAGCCCCACAGGTGGATAAATTATATATGTTAAATTTCTATCCACCAAAAGGGAACTGTATTCCAATTTGATTGATGTCTGCTGGAAAAAATGAAATATGAGTGCTATGAAGTCTAGGAATGCAAGAAATTTCATCAAGTTATGTAACACTTGTATGTGTTGAAAAGACTCTTGTATAACCACACTATTTCCCCTAGTCTTCAAACACCTTCCAGAAGAGATGATGATGTTGGTAGAATTTTGAGAACAATAGACATGATTTTGTTTGGTTTTTCTTAAGTTTTTGGTTGTTGTGTGAGATGGATATGATAGCTAAGACTACTGGATTATAAGAACACATAGGAATTTTTATATAGTCTATGTGAGCATAGAAATAGGCCTAAAAATAAATGACATGAATATTGTAGACCCCTGACACTTCTGGTCAAGATGGAGGCCTAGATAGACACACTGCATCTCTGTACAACTAAGAAGGAATAAAACTACCTCAAAACAGGAGGCAATCAGATGGTCCAGAAAGATCTAGCTGCATGGAAGTTCAACAAAGATATAAAGAAGTACTCATCTAGATAGGTAGGAGGGGTGGAGCTGGGGTGGAGAGGATGTGGTTGGTCAGCGCAGCAGTGGCAGTGGAACAGTACCCGTGGTTGGCCAGTGGAAATCACAGTCACACATTTAGAAAAAAGTAAGAGAGACACATGGGGAGTGCTTTCAGTATCTGACAACACTACGCTGCTCATGGTTCCTGTGCTGGGCCGGGGAGTGGGGAGTGGTAAAGCCGCATTGCTTGCTTCTGATTAAAAACCAGTGGGGGTTGGAGTGGAGAAAGAAACTGCTGGTCTTTCAGCAGGGCCCATTTGCTTAGAGGGCCCCACGGTCCTGAATATCTGCAGACCCATCCACTCTGGGAGCCACAGCCAGGGCAGAAGCTAGAGAGGCGCAAGTCCCATACAGTCAGCAAGAGAAGTGCCTGAAAAAGGGGTGAGTGCTGAGCAAGCAGCATTATTCCCTCCCAAACCTTTTCCCCACACACAGTGCCATAACTTGGTGAAAAGGTGTCCCCCAAACTGATGATTACCTAAGGCTCTGCCCTTTATAATGTAGCAGGAAGGGCAGTTCTATCTAAAACACAGAGGCCAACACAGGAGCCTAAGGGGACAGAAGATTGGCCCAATAGAGGTAACAGATCAAGGTTCCAGTGAGAGAACTAGGCAATGAAGAGATGGCCAACCTAAGTGACACAGAATTCAAAATGCTGGTGATAAAAGATGCTCACAGACTTGACAGATATGCTTGATTTCAGCAGACACAGAAGGGAAGAAGTGAAGGCTATGCTAAGTGAAATGAAACAAAATGCACATGAAACCAAGGGTGAAGGGAAGGAAACCGGGGTTCAAATCAATGATTTGGAACATAAAGAAGAAATAAACAGTCAACCAATACAGAATAAAGAAACAATTGGAAAAAAAAAAAAAAAAAAAAAAAAAAAAAAAAAAAAAAAAAAAAAAAAAAAAAAAAAAAAAAAAAAAAAAAAAAAAAAAAAAAAAAAAAAAAAAAAAAAAGGAGGAGAGGCTTAGGAACCTCTGGGACTTTACATGGGCCAATGTCTGAATCATAGTGGTGCTCAAAGGAAAAGAGGAAGAGCAAGAAATTGAAAACTTATGTGAAAAAACAATGAAGAAAAACTTCTCTAATTTAGCAAAAGAAATAGACATACAAGTCCAGGAAGCACAGAGTTCCAAACAAGCTAGACCAAAGGAAGATGACACCACAACACATCATAATTAAAATGCCAAAGTTTAAAGATAAAGAGAGGTTCCTATGAGACTTATCAGCTGATTTCTCAAAAGAGACTTTGCAGGCAGGAAGGGAATTGCAAGAAGTATTCAAAGTGATGAAAAGCAAAGACTGGGGCCCTGGCTGATGACTCAGTGGATAGGTACCAGTCTGTGAACCCAAAGGTTCAATTCCCAGCCAGGGCACATAATCAGGTTGCAAGCCAGGTCTCCAGCCAAGTCTGTAGCTGGAGGCAAGTGAAATGCAATCATTCATTGATGTTTCTCTCCCATTCTGCCTCCCTCCCTTCCCCTCTCTCTAAAAATAATAAATAAATAAAAATTTTAAAAAGAATAGAAAAGCAAAGACCTACAACCAAAATTACTCTATCCAGCAAAGCTATCATTCAGAATGGAAGGGCAGACCAAGTGCTCCCCAGGCAAGGTAAAGCTGAAGGAGTTCATCATCACCAAGCCATTATTATATGAAATGTTAAAGGGACTTAAGTAAAAGAGGATCAAAATTATGAACATTAAAAAAAAAATTGGCCCTGGCTGGTATGGCTTAATAGATCGAGTACCAGTCTGTGAACCTAAGTATCGCTGGTTTGATTCCCACTCAGGGCATATAACCAGGTTGCAAGCCAGGTCTCCAGCCAGGTCCCTAGCTGGAGGCAGGTGAAAGGCACCTATATATTGATATTTCTCTCCCTTTCTTCCTCTCTCCTTTCCCCTCTCTCTAAAAATAATAAATACAATCTTTAAAAATAAATAAAAATTTAAAAAATGCAACGAACTCACAACTATCAACAGAATCTAAAAAGTCAAAAACTAAACAAAACGAAAAACTATAAGCAGACAACCAGAGACAGAATAAAATCATAGATATGGGAAACATTTGGAGGGACATCATCTGGGAGAGGGAAGAGGAAGAAGGGGGGAAAGGTGCAAGGATTAAGAAGGATAATTGGTGGGTGCAGAATAGACAGGGAGATGTTAAGAAGAGTACAGAAAAAGATAAAGCCAGAGAACTCATGTGCATGACGCATGGGCATGAACTAAGGTGATGGGGGTTCTGGGGAGACTGCTGGATGGAGGGAGGGTGCTGGCCAGAGGGGACTCAAGGTTAAAGAAATTGGGACAGCTGTAACAGCATAACTAATAAAAAAGAAGGAAAATAAATTCATTCATGTATTCATGCCAAAAAAAAGTAGAAAACTATACCATATTTCAATATCAAACTTAAGAATTAATATTCAGCCAATATTCAATACTAACCTGTGATCGTATAAGTCAGTCTGGTGACCCCCCCAAAAAGGCAAAATAAGACTTTTGGAGTTCTGTTAGTGTACAGGGTGCTGGTCACATATATTTTTACTCTGTGAAAATTACTGTGTGAAAATTCATCATGCTATGTATTTAGGATTTATGACTTGCCATATACCTTAAAAAGTCAAATATGGATAGAATTGGCTCTTGAAAGCTAATCTTCACTTTGTTTGGACTTAACTACTCTTCCTTATGAGTCTAGAATATGTAAAATAACCTTTATTTTTCAAAATTAAATACTTGGGAAATGAATAATAATACTGCGCCCCCTCACGAAGGTAATCATTGGAAATAATTCTCTTAATACAGTTTTTAAAAGGATATGAAAATTTACCATGAAAAAACAATGAAAGAACTTTAATATATTGGTATTACAGGCTAGAAAAGCTGCTTCTGAGAGGCTAAAAAGGAAAACTGATGGGAATTTTTTCTTTAAATTTATACTCTGTACATCTACTGATTTTTAAATAATATAAGAAAACAAAACCATTAAAGCTACATCTCATACAGTTTTAGAAATCCACAATTAAAATAGTAACTTCTGCTGCTAAAGTATTAGAAAACTCTCTTTTAGCTATGTCAGATCTTCTGGGAGTTAGCCATAAACCCTCATTTCATTTAAATTTTGCCCTAATTATTGCCCCCACTGTTCTGTTGCCTTACAGAGCTTTCATTTACTCTAAGAGACCTTTACTGGTCAAACTGTCATATTGCTTATAATTTAAAGTCTAGTTACAGGAATTTTTATGATGCGACATTAGGGACTGCCATCATGTCAACTTTATTCTAGAATCCAAGTATGGAAACTCCTAGTCTCCAATACTATTTGAAATTAAGGATGAGAAAAGGTTACACTGATTAAACTTTACTAAGGATCTTTGAATGAGCACTTCCTTGAAATTGGGGGAAACGGAGACTATTAACAACAATAACAACAATAAATCTCAAAGTGACCCAAGGAATGCATGCTTACATGGGTCGGGGGAGATTACGTGTGTTTTAAATGAGAATATAAATGAGAAGTGGCCCAAGTCTTCAAACACTGCAATAATAAGCCTTTTAAGAACAGGACAAACAGGAAAGTCCTCCTCTTCAAAGGGCTGTATGACTAGAAATTATCCTTGTAGCCTGTATTTTCTGTATCATAAAAGGGAGTACAGGGAGATGGACTCTACCCCTATGCTTTAAATTATTCCTTAAAGAAAATACTCTCCATGTTTGCATTTTTTCAAAGTACTTTTCGTGTTTACATTTTTCCAGATTTTATTTATTTAATTAATTTATTTAAAAGACTTTGTTTATTATTATTTAGGGAGAGAGGCAGAGAGGGAGAGAGACATCAATATATGATTGCCTTTCACCTGCCTACAGCTACAGATCTGGCTGGTTATGTGCCCTGGCTGGGGAATCAAACCAGCAACTTTTGGGTTCACAGGCCAGCGCCTTATCTACTGCACTACCAACCAGGGCTCATGCATTTTTCCAGATTTTAAAAAGTACAGATAACACTAATATATACTTGTAGTGCTTACCAAAAACTTGAAATAACAGAACTCTAACATAAACATTGAGGGAAACAAGTTTTCAAAACTAACTCAACTAAAAGCCCTAAATCCAGATACAGTTTTGCCTAGTTAAAGAAACAGTGTATCACAAAACTAAGTAGTAAGTAACGATACCAAAATGTTACTTAACAGTATCATGGAGAAAACATCAACCACCCTTGTCCATCTTGGCTACTACAACTGCCTACCGATCCATCTTCCTGTTTTTCCTATAGCTCCTCTCTAATCCTTTTACACCACAGGGCTAACCTGTCTTTGAAAAATAAAAATTATATCATGAAATGACCCTGCTTAAAATTTTTCAAGAGCATGGGCCATTTTCTGAGAACAAGTTCAAACTCTTCATCTTTCTGCTGTGGCCTAAGAGGCCCGACATGATTTGGCTCCTGACTGCCTAAACCACTTGTCATGACCCTGTCTCTGCACTACACTAGCCACGCCAGTCTCCTTTCTGCTCCTGTAAAATACCAAGCCCTTTCCCACCTCCCAGCCTTTGTGGTTTTTGCTCCTGTACCTGCAACGCTCTTCTTACAGTCATTCACCTATCAGACTAATTTTAATTCTTTTTTTTTTCCTTTTAAATATTCTTAGCACTTTAAATGCTTTTTACAAATTATGAATAAGAAAAACAGCTTTCAGAAAGTAATCCTAAACATTAGCCCAATTAGTTGTTTTTATCAAAATTTAGTCATATGGGATCATGTCCTGTGTTTTCCACAAATGTAAGGAAGTCTTCAGGGCTCAATCCCATGGTTGCAGCATTGATCATTGGATGAAAGTACACCTTTTCATGTCCACCTTCTAAGAAAGCAGAATCCAGAACAAATTTCACATCTCCATCATCACAAAATAGTGCCAAGGGTGTGGCACAGCCTTGGCCAACTTTGAGTTTTTCTAGCAGAGCCATTTCATCAGCAAACCGCTGATTTCCACTTCCAACACCTGTTTGGCAAGATCATTTAAATGAACTTGTCTATTATGGAGAACCGTCACCAGCCAATAGCCTTTTTTCTTTTTGTCTTTAAGAAATAAGTTCTTACGATGTGCTTCTTTCAAATGCTGGATATGAGGCATCGTTTCTTCAACTGTAAACAACTCCAGGTGATCCACGACCTCAGTGCGGATGCCAAGGGCGTCCAGCCGCCGCTGGACCACTGCACACAACTGGCCGCTGGCCGTACTGCTGCAGTGGCCTGCGGGAGGGAGACGGCGAGGGAGGAAGTCTAATTTTAATTCTTTTTAAAAATTAATTTATTGTTGTTATATTGCAGTTGTCCCATTTTCCCCCATTGCTCTCCCCTGCCCCACCTACCCCATACCCTCTCCCACAGTCAGTCCCCACCTTGTTGTCCATGTCCATGGCTCATTTATACTAGTTCCTTGACTAAACTCTTCCCATTCTTTCCCCCTTTTCCCCCCACCCCATCTCCCTTCTAGTCACTGTCAGTCTGTTCCTTGTTTCCATCTCTCTGGTTCTATTTTGCTCATTTGTTTGTATTTTTCACTAGTTTCCTGTATTAGATGAGAGCACATGGTATTTGTCTATTATGCTTAGCGTAATACTCTCCAATTCCATCCATGCTATCACAAAAGGTAGAAATTCCTTCTTTCTGTTTTGTAGTATTCTATTGTGTAAATACATCACAGTTTTTTGATCCACTCATCCACTGATGGGCACTTAGGCTGTTTGCAGCACTTGGCTATTGTAAATAGTGCTGCAATGAACATAGGGATGCATTGGTTCTTCCTAACAGGTGTTTCAGGGTTCTTCGAGTATAATTCCAGCTGTGGAACCTCTGGACTAAAAAGGGTACCTGCCTGGGTTGCAGGCCAGGTCCTAGTTTGGGGTGCATACAAGAGGCAACCAATTGATGTTTCTTTCCCTTTCTTTCTCCCTCCCTTCCCCTCTCTCTAAAAATAAATAACATCTTTAAAAGAAATAACTTAAGAAAATAATACAGAAAACAATAAACGTTGGCATGGATATGGAAAAAGTGGAACCCTTATACACTGTTGGTGGGAGTGTAACATAGTGCAGTGCAATGAAAATCAATTTGGTGGTTCCTCAAAAAATAAATCCAGCAAGATACTCATAGGCACATACCCATAGGATTTGAAAACAGACTGAACAAACACCTGTATGCCAATGTTCATCGATTTATTGTTTACGGTAGCCAAGAGATAGAAACAACTCAAGTGTACATAGCTGATAAATTGCTAAACAAAATGTGGTATACACATATAACAGAATAGTACTCAGCCTAAAAGGGCAATGAAATTCTGACACATGCTACAACATGGATAAAACCTTGAAAACAGGCTAAACAAAATAAGCCAGTAATAAAAGGACAAATATTGTATGATTCCACTTACATAAAATACCTAGCATAGGCAAATTCTAGAAACAGAAAGTAAACTAGAGGTTACCAGGAGCTTGAAAGACAGACAAACTGTGAGTTATTGCTTAATGGTTACAGAGTTTTCATGTGAAGAAAATGTTCTGGTGATGGTTGCACCACATTATGAATATCATTAATGGCTCTGACTTGGACACTTGAAAATGGTTAAAATGGCAGATTTTATATTACAGTATACAATTTACCATAATTTTAAAGTAAATAATATAATCTGCCAAAATTGCTGAATTATATTCACTTTTAAAAATAGTTAATTTATGATATGTGAATTATATCTCAATAAAGCTGTTTTAAAAGTTTACTAGTCTAAAGTTAAAATGACATTAATTAGGTGTCACTGATTTTTAGAATGTAGATTAACCGGGTCAAAGACTGAACTGAAACTGATGTTGGCATTACTTATTTTAAAATTAAAGACAAGATTGTGAAGGAGTCTGAAGTAAACTTTTAAAAAATTTTATTTTAAGCCCTGGCTGGTAGCACAGTGGATAAGGCACCGGCCTGCGAACCCAAAGGTCACAGGTTCGATTCCCCAGCCAGGGCACATAACCAGGTTGCAAACCAGGTCTCCAGTCAGGTCTGTGGCTGGAGGCAGGTGAAACACAACCATACATTGATGTCTCTCTCCCTCTCTGCCTCTCTCCCTTCCCCTCTTTCTAAAAATAATGAAATAAAATCTTTAAAAAGAAATCTAAAAACATTTATTTTATTTTATTATTTTCAGAGAGAGGGGAAGGAAGAGAGGAAGAGAAGCATCAGTGTATGGTTGCCTTTTACCTGCCTCCAGCTGTGGACCTGGCTGGAGACCTGGCTTGCAACCTGGTTATGTGCCCTGGCTGGGGAATTGAACCAGTGACCTTTGGGTTTGCAGGCTGGCACCTTACCCACTGTGCCACCAGCCATAGCTAAAGTAAACTTTTGACTGTTTCAGGTCTACCCTAAGGTCTTTTCCAACTCTAAAATTATAGGATACCAACTATTTTAAAAGTCCTGGTTGCAAACCAGGTCTCCAGTCAGGTCTGTGGCTGGAGGCAGGTGAAAGGCAACCATACATTGATGTCTCTCTCCTTCTCTGCCTCTCTCCCTTCCCCTCTTTCTAAAAATAATGAAATAAAATCTTTAAAAAAAAATTATAAAAGTCCCCTCCCTCCAGTGTGGCTCAGTTGTCTGGGTGTCCTCCCACAAACAGGAAGATCACTGGTTTGATTCCCAGCTGGGGGAACAGGCCTCTGTTGTGTGTTAGGTCCCAGGCTGGGGTGCAGAAGGAAAGCAACCTTTCCATGCGTCTCTCTTATGTTGATGTTTCTCTACCTTCCTTCTCTCTTCCTTTCCCTCTTTCCAAAATTAAAATTTCTTTAAACATCCTTTATATTTAATTATAATTATTTTAATTTTATTTCTATTAAAGCATATCCTTAAAGAGCCTTTATTTACAAAACTTCTGTGGTCATGATTCAACACAGGTAATCGAGATATAAAATGTATTGTGCCCTGGCCGGGTAGCTCAGTTGGTTAAAGCATCATCCTGTTATGCCAAGGTTGTCAGTTTGATCTCCAGTCAGAGAACACATGAGAAGCAACCATGGAATGCATGGATAGGTAGAAAAACAGACAAGAGTCTGTCTGTCTCTCAAAAGGAAGGAAGGAAAGAAGGAAAATTTTAATGTTTTTGTACAAGTTAAATTACATTTCTTTCAAAGTAGTGCTTTTATAATTTCAGAATGACCTGCAGTTTTCCCCAACCTAAGCTAAATTCAAATATACGTGTGTGTGTGTGTGTATTCTCAATAATAACAAAATATATCATTCAAAAAGTGCTATTCACTTTCCAGTAACTAAGTATACCACTGGCTTTTCTCATACCATAAGCAAAAGTGCTGTAAGTACTTTAAGCATCATACAGAGTTACTCCCCTACTTTACAAAAGAGGTGATTTACCCAAAGTAAACAGCTAATGGTACCACTAGCAAAAATAATCAAATATTCCTAGCTTCCAGTTCTAGTTGCCTGCTTGGCCTAAAAATTATCTACTTTTAACTTCACTAGAGCTTGAAATAGGAGTAGCAATAGGAGAAAAATCGACAAGGGGGAGGAATAGCACTAACAGAAAAGACAATCTAGGGAGATTTAAAACAAAACAGAAGACATTGAGGGAACAGAGAGGATAGGGAAGATCTAGAACCAGGGAATGCAAAGTCATTAAAGTCAGAAGAGGAGAGTTTCAAGAGAGGGTTGACCAAAACTGTCAAATTCAGTAGTAAAGTCAGAGAACAAGATTAAAAAGTAACTGCATTTGGCAATTAGAAAGTCGCTACTGACCTAATAATATGTATACATCCCATGAGAGGGACAATTAAGGAGTTGAGAGTCAAGTGTTCAATGCTCTTTCAAGAAGGCTGGCAGAGAAGAAAGATAAAAGAATGGGGATCAGTTAGAAGATGCAAAGGAACATAGTCTCTTTTCCTGTGTTGCAGAATGCCTACAGGAATTTCTCATTCTGGAGGGATGGACAAAGAAGAAATAATACAATGCTAAGGGTTTGCAAAATATCTACGCCTTTCCTTTAAATTGCATGATATCTAATTCTCTTATTAAGTAATAGAGGCTATGGCATGAGATAGTTGGGAAAGGGGGAATAGCACATCTTATTATTTTTTTAATGCACCTTTTAAAAAAGATCTTTGCAAATGGGAAGCACTAATAAATGTTTGTTGACTGGCTATTTTGTTTCTCCTTCTATATGTTATCTGTCTTACTAATTTCCTCACTACCCTTTCAGCTGATCCTAAGGGTGAATATTGGAATAGACACTGGGTCTGGTCAAACACTATATTAAGTGCAATTAAGAGCAAGCAATAAATGTCGTGTACTAATAGTTCTGATAAGGCAATGCATTCTAACATGTTTTTGTAAGTATGTTTTATTGACTATGCCTTTATAGTTGTCCCACTTTCTTTTCCCTTTGCTCCCCACCACCTAGCACCCCGCCTTTCCTCCAGCAACCACACCCCCCTTAGTTCATGTCATGGGTTGTGCATGTAAGTTCTCTGGCTTCACCCTTTCCTATATTATCTTTCACTTCCCCCTGTCTATCTTGTACCCACCAATTATGTTTCCTAATCTCTATACCATTTCCCCATTTCACTCCCTTCCCCCTCCCAGCTGATAACCCTCCAAATAATCCCTATATCAATGATTCTGATCCTATTCGTGTTGTTTATTTTGTTTTTGTTTTTATTTTTCTAGGCTCTATTGTTGATAGTTCTGAGTGTGTTGTCATTTTAATGTTCGTAGTTTTTATCTTTTTTTAAAGGTTTTATTCATTATTTTTACAGAGAGGGGAAGGGAGGGAGGAAGAAAGGGAGCAAAACATCACTGTATGGTTGCTTTTCATCTGCCTCCAGCTACAGACCTGGCTCGCAACCTGGTTATGTGCCCTGGCTAGAAATCAAACCAGCGACCTTTGGGTTCCCAGGCTGGTACTCAATCCACTTAGCCACCAGCCAGGGTATGATCTTTTTTCTTAAGTCCCTATAACATTTCATATAATAATAGGTCTTTGCTTTTCATCACTTTGAATACTTCTTGCCTACAAAGTTTTTTTGAGAAATTAGCTGATAGTCTTATAGGAACTCCTTTGTAGGTAACTCTTCTCTTGCTACTTTTAGGATTCTCTCTTTATCTTTAACCTTTGATATTTTAATTATGATGTGTCGTGGTGTCATTCTCCTTGGGTCTAGCTTGTTTGGGACTCTGTGCTTCCTGGACTTGTATGTCTATTTCCTTTGTCAAGTTAGGGAAGTTTTCCTTCATTAATTTTACACGAGTTTTCAGTTCTTGCTCTTCCTCTTCTCCTTGTCCCTGATTCAGATATTGGCATGTTGAAAGTTGTCCCAGAGGTTCCAATGCCTCTCTTCATTTATTTATTTATTTTTTATTCTTGTTTCTTCATTCTGTACTGGTTATTTCCTTCTTAAGGTACAAGTCATTGATTTGAACCCCAGTTTCCTTTCCTTCATTCTTGGTTCCATGTGGATTTTTCTTCATTTTCACATAGCCTAGCCTTCTCTTCTTCCCTTCTGCATTTGCTGTATTGGAGCATACCTGTCAAGTCTGTGAGCATCTTAGTCACCAGCACTTTGAACTCTGCATCTGTTAGGCTGATTGTCTCTCTTTTCTTTCTCCTCAGCTTGACAGCTTCCTGTGTTTGCCTGTGTGTCTTACTGTTTTGTCACACCTGTTATGTGGTAGGGGCAGAGCCTTAGCAAGTCGTCAGTGTGGGGTGACCTGATTCACCATGTTATGGCGCTGTATGTGGGGAAGGGGTCTTAGAGGACACAATGCCTCTAGCCTGTTAAATCTGGTGATTTCTTTCTCCACCCAAACCCCCACTGGTTTTCACAGTCGGGAGCAATGTGGCTTTGTTTTTCCCTGGCGCTGGGCACTGGGTGCTGGGGCACTGGAACTGTGGGCTGCAGGTCTGGTCCTTGAATCTTTTCCCAGGTTTAAATGTGTGGCTGCGCTTTTCACTTTGGCTTTAGTTCGGGTGCTACTGCCACTCTCTTCCCTGCTCTGCCCCTCCTGCCTGTCGGGCTGAGTATGCCTTTACTTCTTCATTTTCTGCACTTCCATGTAGTTCAATTTCCTGAAATTCCTGTGTTTTTATTTAGTTTTGAGGTAGATGTAAATTTCTTATGGTTACAAGGGAGATGCAGTGTGTCTGTCTGCCTATGCCTCCATCTTGCCAGAAGTCCTGAATGTGGTCAGTTTTCTACTAATTTAATTAAAATTCTATGTGAATTTGTCTTAATAAGAAAAAAAATAATTGCTTACCTTTTTCCCCTTAGTGTTAGGATAATATTGACAAGTTAACCAACGTATCTTTTCTTGATAACCTCCTTCTACTTTTCTATTGGTCCTATAATTAGTGTGCCTACTTAAGGAATGAATGTATCATGTAGCCCTCCTCCTGGGGATGAGGGACATGAATTGCAATTGTTAAGAAGTTTTACTAAAAACTAAGTGGGCAGAATCAACTATTTGATGTGGTTTCCCCCCCCCCCCATTTGATGTTTTTGAAGATGTGAAGTAAAACCTGAAGGTTAGGAGGTAATATCAGATATAATCAAGTAGATAGAAGGAAAAAAACGTGTAATTGTTAAATTTGTTGAATCTTCAATATTCTTAGCAATCTGTGCTTGGGAAACTTTAGGGGAACATGAAAGAGTAAAGGTGAAGAAAACACACATGTAGGCAGTTGTTATTTTAACAGTGGCAACATTTAACATTTTCTAGCAGGTATAAAATCTGCTAGAAAGTGCCAGTAAGTGAAGCTTGTGTTTTCTGTTAAAACATTTGTGCTTTAGTCAGAGAACTTTTCCCTAATTCTCAGTTTTAAAAAGACCTCAGGCTCCAAGGTGCAGTAATTATTTCCAGGCTCAAAATGACATTTCATCATGGTTTATGTAGCCCATTAGGTCACTCCATATCTATACTGCTCTACAACCTACCTTAGAATTTCAGTTAAGCATGATTCACTGAAGTGAGATAACTGAAAAAGCCATATAAGTATTTGACAGTTGTCTGAGGAAATGTATTTGCTATACTTTATATGCAAGTTGCTTTATAGTAAGTTATCAAAAGCTTGAAATATTTAATTTTTTTTAAGATTTTATTTTTAGAGCAGAAAAGAAGGAGAAAGAGAGGGAGAGAAACATACATTGGTTGCCTCTTGTGTGCCCCCAACCCGGGACTTTCTTCATATTCTTTTATGCAGTATTCTTGGGAATTTGGATAATATCTTTTTAAATATTATTCTGGGCATCATAAATGTATTTTATAAAATTTATTTTTACATGACCATGCTTTTCTTTAGAAAACAGACCTAGCGCTGACCAATGAGGCTCAGTTGATTGGGCATCATCCAGCAAAGTGAAAGTCACTGGGTCAAGCCCTGGCAGGGCCCGTGCCTGGGTTTAGGATTTGGTCCCCAGTCGGGGCACATTAAAGAGGCAACCAATCAAATTTCTCTGTTATATCAATGTTTCTTTTTCTTCCTCCTTCCTAACCCCTCTCTCTAAAAATAAATAAAATTCTTTAAAAAATATGCAAGGCAAACCATGATAAAGACTCGCTTTCTATAACATCAACAGTCTTTCCCATCTTACTTTAAATTTATGTACCAGAATATATTGCCCTGGCTGGTAGCACAGTGGTTAAGGCGTCGGCCTGCAAACCCAAAGATCGCAGGTTCGATTCCCCAGCCAGGGCACATAACCAGGTTGCAAACCAGGTCTCCAGTCAGGTCTGTGGCTGGAGGCAGGTGAAACGCAACCATACATTGATGTCTCTTTATCTCTCTGCCTCTCTCCCTTCCCCTCTTTCTAAAAATAATGAAATAAACTCTTTAAAAAAAAAAAAAAATAAATAAATAAATAAAATTTATGTACCAGAATATACATTTTGGGGACTTCCGGGCAAGATGACAGCATAGGTAAACACTGCTCGCATCCTTGCACAACCATGTCAAAATTATAAATTAGAGAACAACCATCACTCAAAACTGTCAGAAATACAATTAATTTTTTTAATGAAATATTCACTTCACAAATGAGATTCAATTGGATTCTGATGGTTTTAACTTGTTTCTTTTTGTCATTTTGGAAAGGGAGAGAATAAACATTGTGTTTCATTTTTAGATATTAAGATTGCCTAACTGTAGACTTAAAATAAATACTTTTAAGATGTTTTCCCTAAAGTGATTCTATTTCTTCTGTATTTTTGTTAGTACAGAGTATTTTAGTTGCTGCGTGAGTAAGTAGTAATACTAGAAGATTCAGGTTTGGGAATTTGTCTTAATCATTGGCTTCTGTAATAGTGGGAAATTAAAATTTATTACTAGATTTGATATATTCATTTTAGGATTAGTTGATATTAACTATTGATATATTAGGAAATCTTGATTTTTGAAAAAAATCACATATAATTGTGATATGGTTTGGGGAGTTCATGAAAGTGTTTGAAATTTCAGATAACTTGTGTATCGAATTTACTTTAATAGTGCATCTGAAACTTAAAAAAGATATTTTAGTTCAAGTATTTTTCTTATTTGCTACAAAGTCAGTCTTATGTAGGAATTAACTGTTTCAGACATAATAAATGGAAATTAGAAAAAATGAGTTATTTGCCTTTATTTTTTTGTTAGTTGATTAATCATTGTCTGCAAAATTAGTACTTTGTTAGATTTTTGTCTTTAGAGCTAACATGAACTTTCTTCCTTCTTTTGATACTTTAACTTTCTAAATGAGAATATTTTTTCAGTTTAGTCTATTAGATTTACAATAATTTTCAGAAAAAAGAATCAGAAAAAAAGTACTTTGAAGATAAACAGTTTTTTTATTTGCTTATTTCTGATAGGTGTGGATACCTGAATAGACAATTTCTACAATTAACATGAGGTATTATGAAGACAATTTGATTAGGTATAAGCTAATTGGTCTCTGTGGTCATTTCTAATCTTTACGTTTGAAATGATCTCAAGAAAAAAAGACCTCTCTCCAATGTTTTAAATTGGTGTTTTTGAAATCAAAATCAACTTAAAGTCAAGATCAAAATGAATTGTTTTATTTTGTGGGATGAAGAAAGGCATGGGAAAGATTGATCTCTTAGCATGACATCAAAGAATGGAAAATATACCCTGAAACCTAAGGTTAAACAAGTCTTTGTTAAACTTCTTGACCTGTGAAGTTCTTTTCCTGAGACTACAAACAAAGATAATTTAACAGATCATTTGGTTTAAATACCTTCATTTTAAAGATGAAGAAACATCCAGAGAGGCTAAATGGCTTACCCAAGGTCACACAACTGAGTGGTATCACATGTGGCATTAAAACCCAAGTTTATGACTCTAGTGCTTTGTCTTGAAGAGTAACAATGACTATCTCTTGCCTTTAAACATTTCCAAGTAAAAGCATATTTCAAGGATGTCCTTATTTCATTTTTGATTGATTTTTAATTAAAACAACCTTTCTCCATAAGCACTACTCCCTAATCTTCCTGGTGGCCACCCCCAAGAGTTACCAAGGAGAGACAGTACTGACCGGAGTGAAAGGGAGTGAAGTCCTAACAGAGTAAGGGCTTTACATTGTAGTAGAATATAATCATAGCACACATTGCTGTCTTCTCATGGTTGATGAACATAGTAATTATATTAAATCTAAGGAGAAGTTTTAAATTTGTGTTTTTATTCCTATATGATGATTTTCATAACAAATGATACTTATGCCCAAGTCTTAAAATAAGTAGTCCATAATTTAAAAATCTTTAGTACTAGACATTCTGTTAATATTTAATTTAGCTACTACTTATGAAAGTTATTTTTGATTAGTTTTTGTGTTCCTTTGATTGTGTTCCTTCATTGATGTAAATCAACTCAATCTATTAATTTAAATTAATTCTATAACCTATAATTCTTTTTTTAATTTAATTTTATTGTTGATTTATTACACCCATCCCCTTTTTCCTCCCCTTTGTCCCCTTCCCCACCTGCCCTGCTGAAGTCAGTCCCACTTGTTGTCCATGTCCATGGTTCTTCCATACTAGTTCCTATAACCTATAATTCTAATACTGAATTTTGAACTCCTAAATTTTGCTTGATTTAGATAAATAGTTTTGAACTAGTAACTTAAAAAATACAACTATTTCAAAATAGTATATAAACAAACAAATTCAAATAGTGTGAAAGGACGGGCATATGATTAAATGAACATTTTATAACGTTCTTGTTATTTAAGCCAGGCAAAGGTTGGCATCTTTCTTTCAGTTCGATGTCACTCAGCCTATCAAATATGCAAATATCTTTTGTTGGCTTGACACGTCTTCAGCAGGGTTGTTCGATCCCTGGTCACGCACGGCACGTTCCTGGGTTGCGGGTTGAGCTCTAGATTGGGAGCTTGTGATAGGCAACTGATGGATGTTTTGCTCTCTCATGGATGTTTCTATCCTTCTCTCTCTCCCTTCCTTCCCCTCTCTCTAAAACTAATCAATAAATAAAAGTAGAGCAAGGAAATCTTACTTGTTCAGATTCCTGAGATGTTGTATTTTTGATTTAAAAAAATTTGAGCCTGCTGTTCATTTTACTTTTTCTATATTTATGAGGATGTGCACTTAAGAGTGAGATTTAAGCAAAGGCTTTTACTTTCTATATTTAACATTGCTGTGGTACTTGAGTTTCTTTTTGCTAAATTTGTAAGTCTTTGACTAAAACCTAATAAAATGACTTAAAATCATTTTAGGGCTAAAACTTTGTTATTCCCCAAATACATGGGTTTATAAGTGAGTATCCAGGAGAAATAACCAATTTTTACTAACAAATGAATAATTGATGAACACCAGATGTTGGAGATACAGTCGTAAATCAGATAAATATATGCATTCCTTTTTAGAGTTGAGAATTAGAGATTCTAATGGATTTTTGTAAAAAATATTTTAAAGAAAATACAGGAGTTTTTCACTTAAATGCATGTGCTATAAAACACTCAAGAATATCCTTAGCTGAAGCAATAAAAATGATTAGTTTTATTAAATCTAGACTTCTGGTCAAGATGGCAGCGTAGATAAACCCTGTGCTCATCTCCTCCCATCAAAATGACAACTAAATTACGTAACAGCCATCATTGAGGACCACATGAAGACTAGCTGAACAGAATTTCTATAAAGACTATAAAAAAGAAACCACAGTGAGACTGGCAGGAGGGGCAGAGTCATAGAATGGGTAGTCTTACCCCTGTGATGACTAAGAATCTGGAGGGATGTCTCTGTTGTGGGGGTTCTCTGGGAGAAGCGAAGGGCCCCAGCCTCATGTTATGCTCCCCAAACTAGGGCATCAGTGCCATGAAAAGGAGTCCCATTAACATGTGGCTATGCAAAACCCCCCCAATACTGTGTGTGAGGCAGACCAGGCTACAAGAGACCCAAGTGCTCTCCTTAAAGGGATCTTGCACTCAGTTATTTACAAATTCACTTACTTTAAGCTTTATTGTAGGGGCAGCTTAAACATGTGTCAGGAATATACTGACGTTCTATAAGGCAGGAATTAAATTCACTAGCGTCAGTGTGAGGGCTGAAGGGGCCATTGTTCCCTTGCTGAGCCCTCACCCCAACCAGACTGTCAGGCGGAGGTGGACGTCTGATCTGTGTTCTCCATTAACCTGGCTAACACCATTCATCCCGTGCTGGTGATTCCGAGATCCCACCCTGCCAGAGCCACTCAGAGGCTCATCTCACCTTGTCAGAGTCTCTCCGAGGGTCCTCCATATAAGCAGGCATGCCTTGGCTTACTGTGAGGACTTGCCTTAAATGTCTCGAAGGTCCACCAGCACCAAACTAGCAGCCTGCCTCATTATGACTTGTAGCTTTTGCTACGTGACTCCAAGTCCAGCTCAAGTGGCAGATGGTATCAACTTGCATTGTAAGTCCCATTCTGGGGCCCTGACCCTGGCATAAGTGGCAGCCAGTCTTAGCCTAGCGCATGGTTTTAACTGAGTGGTTACAAACCCAGCACAAGTGTTAGCTGGTCTCATCTCATCATGGTGTTCTCCAGGAGGGCCCAAGCCAGTGTGACAGCTGGGCTCAATTCATAGTAGGGCCTCTTAAAAGCTGTGGGGTCAGCCCCTCCACTGTAGTTGTGGCCATCCCTCACAGCCAGCCAGTTGGAGGGTCAGCCTCCTCCTCCTCCTCGAGTGAGGATTAAAACACTGATTTTTTAAGGGGCTTCCGGGACAACATCAAGTGCATCAACACTTGCAGTGTCAGGGTACCAGAAGAAGAGAAAACAAGAGGTTGAAAACCTAATTAAAGAAATAATGACTGCAAATTTCCCTAACCCAGCAAAGGAAATAGACACACAAGTTGGGAAGCACAGAAAGTCTCCTAATAAGATGAACCCAAAGAAGCCTGCAAGTAATAGGAGTAACCATATGATAGGGTTCCTTGATTGTTCGTGTTTCTAGAGTACCATTATCTTCTGTGTTTCAAGTATCAGTAAGTTGTGGCCTCTCAGGGCTGTGAACACCCTCCTCCCCAAATGGGTATTAATATAGTTTTCTTTGTACTTTGTGGTTGAGGAAGAGACTATTATTTCCCAAGGATCCTTGCTAGTCCTTTTGCAGATCGTCATCAGAAAGACCTCATGTTGTAAACAATGAGTTAAGGAAATTGATTGTGTGCAGTTAAACATTTGCACAGAATTAAATTGTTTAGTAGAAATTTAAAACCAGTCCAGAATGGGAGTCTTACTATCTTTTTTCTGGGACATGTGCATTATTTCCTAAGTATGAAATATTTTGCAAGTGGGACTCTAGCTACAGCTAACTAATCTATTATGGATTGATCCTCATTTTAAGGGGAAATCAGACGAAGCATCAATGAAGAAGTTCATCTCTGTGCCAGAGATTGGCAGACTTTTTGGGTTGTGGTGTCATTCCAACTTGGAGTTAAGCCCATAGTAGAGGTTGGGACTTGGTAATTCAGATGTTGCACTTTATCATTACCGTGTCCTGGCTGCTATGCAGAGATGGAAAGAATGGTCTAATAAACTTAGAAGTGTGGTGATGCTATCATTGATATTAGTAGTGACTGAGGTGGGGGTTAGTATACCGGAGCCATCCTGTTCAGGAATCGTTTTCCATGCTTATATTTGTCTGTCCATTTGGAGCACCTTATTGGTTATTGTAAGTCAATATTGGTATGATCTGTCTAGTTCAGGTACTTATTAATAATGCTGTCTTTGCATTGTATTCTGTATAAATATTATACGTTGGAGCTTCACCACTAGTGGTTTTTTGGAAGAGGTTCTTTTTAACTCAGAATTTCATAAGAAAACAGAGGATTAATTGAGAAAAAATAATCTATGGTATAAAAATGCACTATAACTCTAGACCATATATCTGGGATTATAAGTAAAATGCTAAAAGATCGAATGGCTGGGTCTTCATGTCCAAAAGTTTGTGTTTTACATAAAGTACCTTCTATGAAGTACTTTTAAAAAGCTATGCAGTTTTAGGTAGCAAAATAACTTCCTATTACCATTTCCTTACAGAAAGCGTGTATTGTATAGTTTCTTCCTAGCTCTATCAAATATTCACCTGTCTGCACCAGCAGGTTAAATTATTTCTCATAAAATACTGGTCTTGACAAATTTTTGCTGTTAGCTTTCCTTTATCTTTCACTAGATGTTGATTGTTCTGGTACAATAGTGAATAAAATCTAGGGAGGAAACAAATCAATGTGAACCATTGCAGAATTGATGTCTTCCCACAAGCCCTCATTAGATAAATTTATGTCAAGTACCTGGGACAGTGGATGCATCAAGTGTTTTTAAAATAAACAGAAATTTAGATTCTTGTAGGCATAAATATTAATTATACTAGAGATTTTCAGGCACTAATCAGTCTTTTATCTTTGAGATTTGAAAGAAGCAGGAAATAGGGCGTAGGACCTACAAGGAAACAGGAAGTCTACCCATGTTTTTATTTCACATTCCACTTGAACTATCTAGGAAACGCAGGAAAAGGCATCAAACAATGGTTGTCTTAAGTATTTTTGTTTGTTTCATTTTTTCTATATCTTTACTTTGCATTATATTTTAATTTTTGGATACTGAGAATGTAGTGTCCTATTTCTAGACATGTCTGGAATGTCTTGAATTGATTCATTAATATCAGAAACTATGGTTTTTGTCAAGAAGATAATGAATTTTCTTCCCATTCTCATTCATTAGTCGAAGAAACAAAGTACTCTTCTTACATGTCCATTAAAACAGGTATGCAATTTCAAAAATAAATCATTCAGATCAAACAGGATGTGGAAAGAACTCAAAAAGATATATAAATAATAACAAATGAACCTAATTGTCTTATAAATGAATATGAATAATATAATATCACTGAAGGGGTTAAGAAGAAAAGTAGCCTAAGGTATTTCAAAAAATCATAAAGCTAAAGAGAAAAAACATTATACATAAATATTATAGTCTAATTAGTAAATTTCCTTCTCATAAAGGGATGGGTTAGCATTTCTGAATTGTTACTAGTGATTTTACTTTAATATATACTTGTATTGAATAAATAAATAAATACATTGTGGATAAAGGGAGCTGGGTTTTGAAATCTCTCCACTGAAAGGAAATGGAACTAATGATAGTACAGTATCAATGCACATCCTGCTGCCCAGATCTTGTTTTGTAAATAACATTCTTCAATAAAAGGAAACCAGGTCTGAGGCAGGGAAATGAAGATGAACCTGGAATATTTAATGGTAGCAGAAAGTAAGAGAATGTTCAAAAGATGACGAGGGTGTATTGTTGGAGGAGCACAGCTAGATCGAAGGCACTTGCACTGACCAAAGTTGGGACAAAATATGTAATATGGACTCTGTAGATCAGAATCCATAGACTGAAAAATCCATGGGCCCATACTACCATAAACAAACAGTGAGGAAGGAACAACTCTTTTTATTTTTTGAATTAATAGACTTATATTTTAGACCAGTTTTAGGTTGACAGGAACAATGAGGGAGAGCTCTTTTTAAATAACATTCCAGTCAATAAGTGGAGACTGAATGATGGAAATAAAACGTCAAACACTGCACAGTACCTTGTTGCAGGCAAGAACTACTCAATGGGTGCTAAAGTTAGTGGATAAAAGTATGGTGAGAAACAGGCTATTTGCATGGTCTCCAAGTGTCTTCTCAAGATAATTTTTATTACAAAGAGAAACCTTAATTACAGTGGAGAAAAACTAGGGACAACATCTTAACCATGTGACATATTTACATGTCCTACACTTCTTGATAAAGGTGCCCTGAGAAAGACAGGGCATCACCTCTAGAGTATTTTTGCCAGAAAAGCCTACTCTCGGTCTAATCATGAGAAAACACTGAGAAACCAAATTTGAGGAATGGTTTATAAAATAACTTACTATTTTTAAAAAAGTCTTAAGGTCATGAAAAACAAAAAACTGAGAAACTGTCATCTACTGAAGGAGACTAGGGAAATATGATAGTTTGTGGGATTCTGGATTTAATTCTGGACCAAAAAAAGGGCATTAGTAAGAAGATTAATGAAATTTGAATAGGGTCTGTAACTTATTAGTTGTATTAGTGTTTAATTTTCTGATTTCTATAATTGAACAGTGGTTGGTTGTGCAAAATGTTAATATTTTGGGAAGCTCGGTTAATGTTATACTGCAATTGCACTATTTTTGCGAATTCCATGTAAGTTTAAAGTATTCTCAAAATAAAACATTGAAGTTCTCTCTGGTAGAGCTCAGTGAGTTGGGTGCAGTCCTGCACACTGAAACATCACCTGTTCAATTCCCAGCAGGTTCAGACCCAACCTGTGCATGCATAAGAGGCAACCAATCAATGTTTCTCCCTCCCTTTCTCCCTCCCTTCCTGTCTCTCTAAAATAAATAAATAAAATCTTTTAAAAACTCTGCTTTGTAAGAGTTAGGAAATAAAGTCTTTGCAACTAAAACAGGGAACTCCCTTATCTGAGTAAAATCTTAGATATAAGAAGATAAATCCATCTTTATTTATTTAATTTTAGATAAGTCCAGCTTTAGATTGAGCCTTTATATTTGAGTGAAGGAGCAAAACAAAACCCTCTGCCACAGGTCATTGTGGATGGTGGGGTCTGAATTGGAGTACAGAAAGCAAATGGTTGAAAAGATTACAGGGCTAGATGTTTGAGCACTATCAATGAGATGAGATTAGTAACTAGGCTCCATAGGTGAAATGGTTTGAGGCTGTGGGGAAAAATTAGGAGGCTTTAACTTGGTGTAGAGATTGCAGAATAAGATGGAAAGTCAGTTAAGCTATTAGGAAAGTTTTAAAATAAGACAGGAGCCCTGGCTGGTGGCTCAGTGGATAAAGCGCTGGCCTGCGAACCCATAGGTCACTGGTTCAATTCCCAGCCAGGGCACATAAGCCAGGTCTTCAGCCAGGTCTTCAGCCAGGTCCGTAGCAGGAGGCAGGTGAAAGGCAACCATACATTGCTGTTTCTTTCCCTCTCTGCCTCCCTCCCTTCCCTTCTCTCTAAAATAAATAAATAAAATCTTTGGAAAAAAAAAAAAAAAAGACAGGAAAGAGCAGGCTGAAGGGAACTTCTGTGAATATATTGATTAGGATAGAAAGGTTTAACTTAGAGAGGCTGAATGTAGATTTCTGTATTCTCCTAGTATAATAAAGGCCAGTGGAGAAATTTCTAGGATTGTCTGTGTCAGAAAATTCTGAAATGCAAATTTTGATTTTTGAACTTGAATAGACTTTATTTTAGGCAAATTGTAAAATCCTTTTTCAGCTCTCAAGTTTAACTTGAAAACAAACAAAAAAAATTAAAACTGTAAGTTAGACATAATTGGCCTCTACCTGGCTGAATATGTCATACTTTATACATGGTTTCCCTTGTACTTGTGTACATTTATAGGTGCTTCTCTGCTATGTTTGTGTTATTTTAGGGTGGCTAAAATAAAAGCCTCTGAAAAACTTTGTGCTTTGATATAGTATCTGGGCACAGCATGAGAGTCATCTTCCCAGGACAGTTAAGATTTTAAAAGATTCCTTTGTGCCAATTCTCATAAATCTTGGCATTTTTTTAACTATTACTGATATATCAGTTTCTAACACTGCTTGATGCAATTATCATTATTCTCAGTTTACTTTCTTTTCTGTTATCTTTGTTTACATAGGCTTTTTTTTCAGTTCAACTTGAAATCTAAGATTGAGATTCTGTCACACTTTGCAAACACAGAATGATATTGTAAGGAAGGAAAAATATTTTTCTTCTATTTTTCTGGATTCTTTGTTTGGGCTTTGTAAGAAAAGACAGATAAATGAGAGAAATCATGCCAATTTATTTAACACGATCCATGAGCCTTCCTAAGGAAATGAAGACCCAAAGTCGTGGATAATCATGAGCGTTTTTAACTAGGTTTGATGAAGAGTTGAAGGTTGTAGAAAAATGTCATAGGACAAAAGGAAAGAGCTAAGTGTAGTAAATTAATAAATTTGGGGGAACATAGAAAAGGCCTGTTTATTTGGATTCCTCTAGGCATTCCTCTGTCTTTGGAGATCAGGATACTTCTTTGCTAAAGGGAGGGTACCTCTCACATGAGGGTCTTATGGCCTGCTTCAGGGGAGAAAGGGCAAGTTAAAGAGTCCTTTCTGCACCTGCCATCTCTCAGATTTCTTCAGCTTAAACTATTCAATATGCCAAGGTGCCATATTTTAGAATAGCATGTTCTAAACCCCATCAATACCACAGATGACAAATAGTGTTTATGGTCAGTAACTTAAAACTCTTCACATTAGACCAAGTTTAAAGATAGGTCATTAGAGTATAACTAATTATTCCATAATTTATGTATTATTAATTTAGTGTCTCATGCACTAAACTGTCCTTTGTTGGCACCATTCTGTCTTAATACCCTTGACCCCAGCTTTTTTTGTTTATTTATTTATTTTTTAAAAGGTGTTATTTATTTTTAAAGAGAGGGGAAGAGAAGGAGAGAGGGAAAGAAACATCAATATGAGAGAAATCATGGATCGGTTGCCTCTCAAACATGCCTCAGCTGGGGACCAGACCTGCAACCCAGGCATATAGCCTAACTGAGAATGGAACTAGCTACTTTTCATTTTGTGGGATGATGTCCAATCCACTGAGCTACACCAGTCAGGGACATTTGTTTAATTTATTAAATCGATTGGAGTGACAGTGGTTAATAAGATCATACAGGTTTTCAGTGTACATTTCTATGATGCATCATTTGCATATTGTATTGTGTGCCCACCACCCACAGTCAAACCGTCTTCCATCACCATACATTTGGTCCCACTTTCCCTCTACTACCTTCCCACCCTTTTCCCTCTGGTAACTACCATATGTATACAGTTGTCTGTGTCTATATGAGTTTCAGTTTTACATACCATGATATTAGAAAATTACCATTGTACAGGTAAGGGAACTGAAATTCAAATAGGCCAAGTAAGGTTAAAGGTTAATTTTTGTGCGTGACTTCAAGGCCTGTGCAAGTTTCATTGGGCTCTGTGAACATTTCTGCAATGATTTCTTTCTTCTTACTTCTTTCCGTTTCTGCCTTTATCATTTTTCTCTCTAGATTATTGTGGCAATAGCTTTCTAACTGGTACAGCGCCTCTCTCCTCCCCCTCCCCCAATCTTTTTCATACTCTGCCAGAGTACTTTTCTAAAATACAAATCTGTTCATTTTATTCCCCTGCTTAAAATTCTTCAGTGGTTCCCTGTGGCCCACAAAGTGAAGTTCAATCTCCTTATCGTGGCACATCCATCATCTGGCTCCTGCTTACATTTTCAGCATTATTTCCTATTACTCTCCTCCCTGGACCAGGTTCCAGCAACACTGGAACTAGTGATGGTTACTAGAACATAACACATTCTCTCCAAGCTTCTGCTTTTGGAATTTTCCTCTTACTTGGGATTTTCTTCCCTCCTGTCTGCCTTGGGGAATCTTTCCTTATGTATCACACTTCAGTTCAAACTACATTTCTGTGATGTGGACATTTAAAAATATTTCTTAAGCCCTGGCTGGTGGCACAGTGGATAAGGTGCTGGCCTGTGAACCCAAAGGTCACTGGTTCGATTCCCAGCCAGGGCACATAACCAGGTTGCAAGTCAGGTCTCCAGCCAGGTCTGTAGCTGGAGGCAGGTGAAACGCAACCATACATTGATGTCTCTCTCCCTCTCTCTCTCTCTAAAAATAATAAATAAAAAATCTTTTAAAAAAATGCTTGATATTTCCTAGAGGGATGAGGCAGTGTTAGACTTGTCTTAGTTTATTTATTTATTTATTTCTGGTAGAGCATTTATCACATTGTGTTCTTACCTATTTGAGAATGGAATCCTTGAAAGCAGATTTTTTTTTCTTGAACTCAAAATGAATATTTTTTAACTCTGATCCCTAGTGTAGTTTCTGATACAGCATTTGCATTGATCTGCTTAATACAATATTGCATAACAAGCCCTGATCCATGTGGCTCAGGTGTTGGGGTGGTGTCTTGCAAAGTGAAAGGTCACTGGTTTGATTTCTGGTCAGGGCACTTGTCCAGGTTGTGGGTTCAGTATCCAGTCAGGGCACAAATGAGAGGCAACTGATTGCTGTTTCTCGTTCTCTTCCCCCCCCCCCCTACCCCCCTAAAAATAAATAAATAAATACAACAAAATACCATAGACTGGATGGCTTAAACAAAAAAAAAGTTATTTTTTCACAGCCCTGGAGGATTGAAGTCTGACACAGGTTGGCAGCTTGGTCAGCTGAGGGCTCTCATCCCGCCTGGGGCCGGCTGCCTTCTCGCTGTGGTGCCCAAGGCCTTTCCTTTTCACTGCACACAGAGAAGCCACTCACACTTCCTCTTCTTAGAAGACGGACAGTGCTCTTGGGTTAGGACCCTACCCTTATTACCCCGTGTAACTTGACCCCCTTCATGCCCTGTCTCCAAATATACTCACCATGGGGGTTATACTGAATTTTGGGGCATACCCTAACTTTTGGGAGCATCCGCTTCAGTCCATAGTAATAGTTAATATTTGTTGAAAGAATTGTTCAGTTCTTTTTATGATTCACTGTTTGCACAGTTGCCTTTGCCATGAGATTGTACATTTCACGAGAGGAGGGAACTGTTTACTGTTTATATTCCTTGGACTTTGAATATATGGATTTTCAAGAATTGTTGATGACTTCATTGCTTTCTAGAGTGAGATGGATAATATGTTGTCAGGTGCTGAAGAAGGACTATGACTATTTTTTGTTTTTGAAGAAAGCTGATACCTTTATTGCTTTGGAGGGAGGGGATGCTTCCTCTTCCCCATCACAGACTTCTGGCTGCACAGGATGGCGCAGGTCCTGCAGATGGTGGCCATGTGCAGATCTGGGTAGTAATTGTTCTTGCAGATCATGCCCTGAATGCAGCTCAGAGTGGCCCGGGAGTTTTTGTTGATGGTGGTCCGCATGTAGGAGGTGGCCGGCGTTTGTTGGCCTGATCCCTGCTTCAGGACTACCACCACATGTTTGCCATTGGCAGCTGGCTGCATGCCCACTGCCTTCTGGTGAATCAGCCCGTTGTAGCCGGAGGAGTTGTGGGCCTTCAGACTATTGGGTGCGGTGCTGTATGTCTGTCTTCTTGTTCCTCTTGATCAGGAAGCTGGAGCAGTTCCGGATAACCATGCACTGCAGGTGGGCAGATATGGCTGCACGTTCTCTCTCGGTAGTAGCCCGAGACGGAAAGAGCTGACTTTTTTTTTCTATTTTTACTGACTTTTTTCTATTCCACATCTCTTATTCTTGGCCTTCATATTTCAAGGCAGCCATTGTTCCAGTTTCTTACGGTCCTTCAGAAGTATTTTATTTATGTGTTACGTATATCACTAAGATTTTTATCATTAAACGTAAATTATATAAAATAACTATTGTAATGCAGTACAACATAGTAGATTTTATATCATACATTTAGTTTCCCTCTTCTTTTTGGAAAGAGATGGTTTCTTAAGTACTCATGCAGTCAGCAGATTCCTTTGGAATTTGTTTTCATTTTATAGTTTAAAATACTGTTAATTTTCAGGCCACAAGTATGGGGAAAGGTTTCTTATATTCACATATAAGTAGAAAGTACCACCTAATATTGGGTGATGACTTATTTCTTAATGGTTATTTGAAGTTATTCTGTATCACAATGTTTCATCTTACTAGTAGAGTGTTGGTACTAAACCAGGGATGATTTTTGTACCCAGGACATTGGGCAATAATCAGAGGTACTTCTCTGGTTGTAACAACTAGGGGCTGCTGCTGACATTTACTGGATAGAAGCCAGGGATGCTGCCATACCTTCTGCAAGGTACAGGACAACCTTGTAGAATTATGTGCTCTAAAAGACCAGAAATGATGAGATTGAAAAGCCCTGTGTTAACGTTAACAGCGAATTGACTATAAATCATGGCCTATCTCATTCTTTCTATAATTACATTCTGTGTTGACTATTCATTTTATAATTTTAAATCTAATACAATGTTATCTAAATTATGATGTTACCTAATGTGTAACATGTATATCTGTGCTGTTTCTTAGATGGGCAAGGCAGTTCCTCTGGCACAGTGGCTCAGGCTCCATTTGTATTATTGTTTACAAGAGCATATAAATATAAATAGTACACCACATTTTGGAATATATTCTTCCAACCTCCCCCCGACACACACACACTTAACAAAAATGGAATTATGTTATGCTGGTGATTAATATGATGTTCTCCCTTTAAAAATGTAATTCTTTTCCCAATGTCAGCAAATCTAAACAGTTTTTCATAGCTGCATAGTATTTATTTTTAGATATACCATGATTTTGATAATCTAATGTTTATGATTAATGAACTCACTATTTCTGATTTTTAATATTACAAATGATGCTCCATTAAGTATACTTATATATATATTTACATACTCTCTATTTCTTTAGTGTAAACACTTTAAAGGCAATTTGGAGGCTTAAGAGCCATATTTAATTTTTTTTTTTTTAATATAAAAATCCAAGTTGCTCTCTAGGAAAACTGTGGCTAAGTATGAAGATAAAGACTATTTTTAGACTATTTTGAAATTTATTCTTCTTGTAAGAATAGCTATTGAGAATGACAACTGATAGCAGCATGAGAGGAAAACTAAGTCATCCCAAGCCTTCCTATGAAATTCTTAAATATTTATTTGTTTACAGTTGCCAGGGCCAAGGGAAACTAACCCTTAGCCCTTAATTCTTGTAGCCAATCAGATCATTTAAATGATATACATCAAATTAACAGGAGAAAATAAAATTTTAATACATGCACATGGGGCATTCTCATTAGCATTAAAATTCCAAAGAAAATACATGTCATTTTGGACAAAGGAGAAAAGTGGGGAAGGGGTCTGGGATTTCAAAGAATAAGTAGATAAATCACAGATAGATGAAAAAGTACCAAATTCATTCTAGTCAATTCAGAAATGGGGAGATAGAGGGAACCTAGTGAACAGACATTTGCATGGGACCTTCCTGTCTACCATACTCAATTCATACGTCCTAAAGTGAATATGCTGTGGTAATCATGCTAAGGTTGCTTTCTTGAAGCAGGTTTTTCTATCTGAATATCTTTTAAGAAGGAAAGAGGGAGGCATAAAAAACTTCCTGAGTTTGTTGGGCTTTCATTGTTTTTAGCCAAAATAATCTGTGTGCCATAGTGGTACTGTGGGAGACTTGCTTGTGACCTCCACACATTTTTATTACTTATCTTTTTCTATTAGAATATAAGAACTTTGAGACTAGGGGCATTGTCTATTATGTATATAAACTGTATCATTCCCACAATATCTCCCTTCTTAGAATAGTCCCTGGCCTAGAACAGATAGTTAGAAAATATTTGACTGACTCTTTAAGGACTGATTGTAGTAGGCCCTAGGAATATATCAATATAAGCCTCCGCCTCCTGGAAGCTTGGGCCTAGCTTATTTGCTTCTCTGTGGTTTGCTGTTGTTGCCCTGAATTTGAGGAGAGCACTGTGTCTCAGTGGTATTTGGAAGAGTTTAGGTTACCTGACATATTTGTCAGCTCAGAGTTGTTGTTGAGTATGTGGGTTTATGTATGTTTTAATCAACTTTTCTATGTAGGTATGTATGCAGATAGAGTTAACATAGCAAGTTGGCTATCTTTAGAAAGATCTGCTTTACAAGATTGGCCCTTGGCTGACACCTGGGAAATTGGGAGTGTTCCTACCATTTCATAACTGATAAGGGTTGTTGACTATGGCTTCAGCCGTACAAACAATATGATTTATATCGAGCACCTCCTTTTCTTCTGGAAGTCTGAAATTTTGGTATATCCTAGTCAGAGAATGCCTCCATGATCATGATCATCCCCCAATAAAAACTTGGGATAGTGAGTCTGTGATGAACTTCCTTAGTTAGCCAACATTTTACATGTGTTGTCGCAATTTAGTGCTGGAGGAATTGAGTGCTATGGGACTCCATGGAGAAAGACTCTTGAAAGCTTGTAATTGGTTTCCTCTGGACATAGCCTCATATGGCTTTTCCCTTCGCTGATTTTGGTTTGTATTCTTTCACTGTAGTAAATCCTAACTGTGAGCAAAAGAATGTGCTAAGTCCTGTGAGGCCTCCCAGTGAATCACCAAACTCTGGGCTGGTTTCAGGGACTCCCGACATAGCATCAAATTTAGAAACATCCTAAAGAGGCATCTTATAAAGGCTGTAATCTTCCCACTCTCCTCTCTCCTTGATATCATGAGAATGTTCAGTAGAATGACAGTTTCGTCTCTTACAATTCAGGTGTATAAATATGTAAATTAAGGGTAATTATTTAATTTCTGAAAGAATAGAAAAATAAGGAATTTCCTTACTTGATTTCTTATCATTGAATTTAGAAATGTGAGTTTACACCAAATTTTATAGGGATATTTCTATTAGGTTAAGATATATCCTCCTTTGTAATTTTTGTGATAGAATTGTAATGTTGCCCTAAAATTTTGGTTGTCTTGGCCCTGAGAAATTTTTGTTCTAGGAAAGGGATACTGTTGCTTCAGTTATTCAGTTATTTGCCCCATTACTGCAAGATTCCTGTGTTGTGTATTCTAGATAGTTCATTTTGACACTAAGATAAACAGAAGCCAAACATACGCATACCCAGAATCAGTCCCTGAACTTTGTTCCAGGTTAAAGATAAAGCATTTAGACTTCTCCAGTACAGATAAATATATTGCAGCTACTGAAAAATGGGTGTTACATGGCTCTTGGGTAGTTTAGATAGACGGTGAAGGTCTTAAAAAATTCAGGCCACCAAAACTTAAGGGAAATTTTATGTTCATCCATAAAACATGCTTTTAAGAGAATTGTAGATTATGTACAGAATTCTATAAATCAGTAAAACATCTCTCTATATAATTTGTTTATAGCATGAATGAAAAATTCACCTGAATTATATTGTCTTGTTCTTGTTTAGTTGTTATATTGTGTTCTTGCTTTTTAAAAAATGGGCTTAGCCCTGGTTGGTAGCACAGTAGATAAGGCACCAGCCTGCTAACCCAAAGGTCACTGGTTCGATTCCCCAGCCAGGGCACATAACCAGGTTGCAAGCCAGGTCTCCAGCCAGGTCTGTAGCTGGAGGCAGGTGAAAGGCAACCACACATTGATGCTTCTCTTCCTTTCTTCCAACCCCCCTGCCCTTCTCTCTGAAAATAATGAACAAAATCTTTAAATAAAATTGTGGACCTCTTGACTAGTTGATACTATGGTTTTTAAGTACTCTATAGTGTCTTCATTTTCAGGAATTCTATCTGCCATCTTTAATTCTTTTGATTACAGTACTCCCCCGTTATTTGCAGTTTTGCTCTTGGTACTTTCAGTTAACATGCAGTTCAAAAATATTAAGTGGAAATCTCCAAAATAAACAGTTCATAAGTTTATAAAAATTTTTCTTCTTAATTATTTTTTGTTATTCTATTGCAGTTGTCCCAACTTTTCTCCCTTTGCCTTCCTCCACCCAGCCTGCCCCCAACTCACAGTCAGGCCTCACACTGTTGACCATGGGCTATTTGTATGTGTTCTTTGACTAGTCCCTTCTTCTTTCCACCATTACCCACCTCTCCTCTGGCCTCTGTCAGTCTGTTCCATGTTTCCATGTCTCTGATTTCTATTTTGCTTGTTAGTTTATTTTGTTCCTTAGAGTCCTCTTTAAAGTGAGATCATAAAGTATTTGTCTTTCACTGACTGGTTTATTTCACTTATCATAACACTCTCCAGTTCCATCCATGTTGTTGCAAAAAAATGGGCATTCCTTCTTTCTGTTGTGTAGTATTCCATTGTGTAAATATACCACATAAGCCAGGTGGCAAAAAACAATATCATATGATCTCATTCAATGCAGGAAACTAATGAACAAAACAAACAGATAAGCAGAATGGAACCAGAGGCATGGAAACAAGGAGCAGAATGACAGTGACCAGAGGGGTTGGGTGAGGGGAAGAGGGAGGAAAGAAGGGTAAGGGTTTAGTCAAGGAGATAGTGTGAATGGCCCATGGTCATGGACAATGGGGTGGGAGGGGGATTGACTGGGAGATGGGATGGGGTGGGTGGGGCTAGGGTGAGCAATGGGGAAAATGAAACAATTGTAATATAACAACAAATTGATAAAAAGGGAGGAAGGAAGGAGAGAGAGAAAAAAGGAAGGAAGAAAGGAAGAAAAAAATAAATATGATGTTAGCTATAGGTTTGTAGGTTTTTTGGTAGAAATGCTTTATCAACTAGAACAAGTCCTCCTCTATTCCTAGTTTACTAAGATTTTATCATTAATAGTGTTCATTTTAGCAAGTGTTTTTTTGGTATCCATTAATATGGTATGATTTTTCTTTTTTAGAATTCTGTTGATTTTAAATATATATATATATTATTTATTAATTTTTAGAGAGAGGGGAAGGGAGGGAGAAAGAGAGGAAGAAAAACATCAGTGTTTGGCCTCTCATGAGCCCCCAACTGAGGACCTGGCCCTCAACTCAGGCATGTGCCCTGACTGGGAATTGAATCAGCGACCCTTTGATTCTCAGGGTGGCACTCAATCCACTGAACCACACTAACCAGGGCTGTTGATGTTTTTTTAGAAGTCTCATTTCAAACTACTTTACCTGTGAATCTGTAGTTATTTCAAAATGAAAAAAATTTAATGTAAAAATAAGTAATTCAAGGGCAGATGCCTTGTCTTTGAAATATATAAAATACATGAGTATGTTTTCATGAAAATTCAAATAATGTAAGCATAGTTGGTAAAAAAGGAAAAGAGCAAATAATTAGTATTTTCAGAATAGCTATTTTTTCCCTTTTCTCCCCTCCTAAAAGCAAATAAGTAGTATTTTTCAGTGTATGCATAATACTTACTATGGATTTATATCTATAATTATGGTTAACTAATGCAGACATGTTCAAACTATGCTATATCTTTACACTCTATTTTCTTGGTAGTGGTAGAGCATGAAGTGGGAAATTCAAGACAACTGAGTATTCCATACACGCTTCATCTGTTCCTGGAAATTGAATGCTGCATCAGATTTGCAAATGCTGATCTAGGAAGCACATATGTGAAGAGAAAATAATTTATTTTCAGTAATTTGGATAGATATGTGAGGGAAAATAATATAATATTGCCTCTGTGTTTGTACTGTTTTTACAGCTCCATTTATTGTTATGTGGCAGAAGGATGAGGTGATTATTGCTTAGGTTTTGTACACTTTGGATAGGAATATGATGTTGAATGCAATACATGTACATATGAAAACTATCTGCTCATAACATGTTGGGGATGAGTGCTGTGCAAAATGAGGTAAACAAACCTAATCTTGTTCTTAGGACAAGTGAAGTCAGCCTCTGGCTTGGTAGGGGAGGTACACACGTTAGCAGATAAAATGTGCTAGATGATGATAAAAACAGGTGAGAGTTTAGAGTTTTGTGAATGCAGAGCACACCATTTAATAGTCTGTGGACTTCACTGAGGAACAGGGGAAAATGATGTTTTGGAGAGTGGGAACATGATAGTAGATGTCAGGAAAGGCCTTGGTGTATTCTTAGTGCAGTGGAAACTGAAGCTAGAGGAATGAAATTAATGGCAAAAGGTACATTGGATTCCAGAGCTGACTACTCATTAGAACTGTGGGCACAGTGCCTAGGACCCACAGTATCGGAGGCCCATGAAAATGTTTTAATTTATTTTATTTTATTTATTTATATTTTTTAAATTTAATTTTGTTGTTGTTGTATTACATCCATCCTTTTTTTATTCCCCTCTGTCCCCTTATTTTTATTTATTTAAAAAAAATATTTTATTCATTATTTTTAGAGAGAAGGGCAGGGAGGGAGGGAGAAAAGGAGAGAAACATCAATGTATGGTTGCCTTCCACCTGCCTCTAGCTGGGGACCTGGTTGGAAACCTGACTTGCAACTTGGGTATGTGTCCTGACTGGGAATTGAACCAGTGACACTTGGGTTCACAGGCTGGTGCTCCATCCACTGAGTCACACCAGCCAGGGCCTGTTTTAATTTCTTTTAAAATCAGAAGGGAAAAAAGAACTTTTAGATTAAAGAAAACATTTTAATATCCAATGTATATTGTCTTTATAACAATGCAATTTAAAATAGAGTTTTTATTTATTTTTTAATTTATTTTTATTCTTATGGAGGAAGGGACCTATGAAAACAAAAAGGGCCCAAAAATGTGATCATGTAGCACTGTTGGGTGTGCATTATGAAGAGTCTTATATATAAATTGAAAAGTTTGGATTTATTCTAGGAGCATCAGGGAGCTAACAGATTTTAAGCATGATGATGCCTCTGTCAGCAGTTTGGATGAGGTCATTTTTAGTTTAATATAGTTATTTTCATCAAACTTGTTTTAGTGTTTATTATAACTAAATACCACCTTTTTAAAATTAAGAGAGCAATTTTTTTTTGAAATGATTCATGTCTAATCACTGTACCTGGTTTAGGATGTCCCTTAAAGGAGCTAATTGACCACATTTGCCTAAAGAAAATTTATCTAGCTGTTGACAAATTTAGAACACCAACATGTAAATGATCAGGTAGGTCTCTGTACTATGTGATCTGTGACAATATAATGCTAGGCTATACTGTTTCTCATTGTACTCTTAGTTTCATCCCTACTTTTCTACATTATTTATGAAGAATTCAAAACTTTGTACAGATATATTGCTGATACTGACTGTACAAATAGCACTTAAAAGACTACAAACACTTTTACAAAATAAATTTTCTTTCTTTTCTTTTTTTTTTTTTTTTGACCAGGGCAGTTTAGTTAGAATTCTTGCTAGAACATTTTATATTGTATAAGAATTTGCTGAATCATAATTTGAAAGTTATTCTTAAAAATAGCAAATTATAACTGACCCACACTCTTGTCATCATCATAAAATAATTCTTGAAAAGTAGGCTGAAGTTATTTTAAGATAAAATTATTTGGTGAAAACTGAGGGATATTAAAGATATAATTCAGTCCCCTCCATTTGTACCTTTATTGCTGTGATCATCAATTCAGTGGGACAGGGGAGAGGAAAACAAAGGAGAGATTAGATTATTATTGGGGGGGGGGGTCTGTAAGGAGAATTTAGATTTTAATTACCAAGTTATTCAATAATGCCACTAAAAGTTTTACATATGTTCAGGCCTTTAGCTACTTTTAAGTTATAAAGGAGATCCAGGAAGAGCAAAAATTTTTGTTTTATACCTTCTTTTCTCAAGAATATACCTTTAAATTTTTTGAAAAATCAAATGAGGCACTTATTTCTATGTTTCTATATATTTCCAGGTACAGTTAGATCCTTATTCATTAACTTATTGTTAAATGCAAATTTTGAGTCCAAATGGATAACAGAAGAAGAGAAGGGGAAAAATCAGGTTATTTTGGTTATAGAAAACAAGATACTGAGTTCATAAATTCATCTGACTTTTCTGACAATGAGGAAAAAGGGGAAATGAATATGTTATGTCAGTTCAATATCAAGTAATAGATAAGGAACGTTTAACTTGAGTCAAGAAATTAACTGAAACAGGAAAAAGGAATTATGCCTCATATAAATATGTTTTGTCACATTACAGAGTTTTTGTTTGTAGTTTGAATATTTTAAGTATGAATTTGTGTTGTATGTACTTGGTATAGAAATGTATTTGACTTTAATTTCTATAATAATTTGGTAAAGTTTGCAATTTAAGGGATAATCTAAGGAAATACTAGTATTAAATATATAAAATCTAGTAAGTTAATTAACCTTATAATTAAAGGAACTTGAATATGTGAGTAGTACATGTGCTAAAAATGTAATAGACTGCAGTTAGGCTACTGTTCTAGAGTTATTCTTTTTTACTGTATTTTCTGGTCACTTAGTTGATATTAGTAAATCTCTTCTAGAGGACTGCCTGGAGTAGTTTTAAATTATGAAAATCAAGTCACACTTATCTTTCAGTAATTATATCTGTGATTATTAAATTTAGTAATTAATGGCTATGTCCAAAAAGACCATAATAAGATGCTTGAAAACTTGTATTACCTATTTGTGAATAGCCTATTGGCTTAGCTCAGTAGTTTGACAGTGCTCTCTGTTGTAGCAGAGACAGGTCTAGAAGTCTACATGGGCTTGGGCACACAGTTGTTGGCTCTTTAAACTCTTCTCCAGAGTTTAGGCCTTAATTTCATAGGTTCAGAAACATCATTTTAATGAATTAATCTCCAGTCCTAAGGTGCTAGTGAATTATGCCATACTAAATAAGATACACCCACTATGAAGAAGTAAATCAGAGGCCGATGAGGAATATATTGGCCAAGTGTAATAGACTGTTATTCTGACTAGTCAAACACATTAGAAAAGTCAACTTTAAGAAACCAAATAAAATTAGCTGTTTCTTTTGATAACCTTTTACTTCTTTGGTATTCTCAGTAATATTGGTAAATATTTGTTAGATGAAATTTGCCACATGGCAAATGTTCTCTTGAAATTAGTTAAATCAGATTATATATATGGAGAAAGCCTAATTGGCATTGAAATAAAATTGGGTTGTTCCTTAAGTATGAGGGATCTTTGAGCATTTCTTTTTATGGCTATCATATCGATATTTTTAATAACAGAAGTTCATATTCTTTTGGTTTACTAGTAGCCTTAGTTTTTAAAAAAATTTAGATGTTGTTTATTTTATTTCTGAAGAGAGGAGAAGGGAGGGAGAAAGAGGAGGAGAGACATCGATGTGAGACCGAAACATGGATCAGTTCAGTTGCCTCTTACGTGCCTCCAACTGGGGACTTTGCCGGCAGCCCAGGCATGTGCCCTGACCAGGGACGAAAGTGGTGTGAGGGCCGATGCCCAACCCACTGAGCCACCCCAGTCAAGGATAGCCTTAGTTTTTGAAAACAAATGTATTAAGATACAATTTATGTAGCATGAAATTCACTCATTTTAAGTGAAGTTATTTTTATACATGTGTGGAGTTGCACAAGCATTACCATAGTCTAATTTTAGAACATTTCTGTCTCTCTCAAAGGAAACTGTTACCACTGTCCTCATCCTTAGTTTACCATGCCTGATGATGTAGGTGTAGCTTCCTGCAACAAACTGTAAAATACGATAAGAGTGAATACTGCAAAATTTCCAAACATTATTTAGCCCTCTAGGGTAGTTCATTTGTTCATTTTAAAGGTTTGATCATTTAGAACATGGACTTTAAAAATAATAATTATTTATTTTTTTCAGACACCAAAATTATTTAATAAGGAGAAAATGATGAGAATAATTTGTGTAAGAGTAAATTGTTTTTGGGACATGCATGGTTTGCTTCTTGTTTGGAGGTTACAAATTAATTAATGAACAAAGAGAAGTTGTTGAATAAATATAAAATTACAAATTTATTTGACCCTTGTTAGGGATTTAGTAGGGAAATTTACAATGCCTTTTTAAAAGATTCTAAGATTTTATATAATAATATTTTGCAAATTTTATTAAAAAATTAATTTGTCATACTTTTATTTTCTTTAATTTAGCTTCTCAGAATCAAGAACGTCTATGTGCATTTAAAGATCCATATCAACAAGACCTTGGGATAGGTGAGAGTCGAATCTCTCATGAAAATGGAACCATATTATGCTCAAAAGGTAGCACCTGTTATGGCCTCTGGGAGAAATCAAAAGGAGACATAACTCTTGTGAAGCAAGGCAAGTATGACTCTTCTTACCTGAAATAACTTTGTGTTTCATACGTTGAGGTTTATCTGAAAATTGTGGAGAGAGATTAAAGCCCTCTCCTGAAAGCAGTATTTTAGAAGCATATATCCATGTATATATTTACCCACGTACTCCAAATTTGTAAATGGACATTGGTTTTTAGCTTATTTTAATAACATCTTTTTTATTATAATGATATTAATATATCCTTATTATATAAAGCTTACAAAATACAGAGAACTAAGAGAAACAAACATTTGCAATTCCATAATTTTAAGAATTTTTATGTTTCTCTATGTTTATATGTCTGTGTACTTTTTTTTTCAAAGTTAATTTACTATATAAATTGTCTCACACCCAGTTTTTTCTATCTTAATTTATATCATGAATGTTTCCCTATAACTTTATATATATGTATTTAAAATAAACATTTTTAATCTCTACACAATACAAGTATTTCACTGTTTACTCATATTGTAATTCACCTACACATTACTCTGTTGTTGGTCATTATGTTGTTCTCTGGTTTTCACTGTAAACATACTATAGCAGACATCTTGAACGTGAACCTTTGATTTGATCTGATTATTTCTTTGGAATATGTACCTTGAAGTAGAATTATTAGATTATAAAATATGAATATTTTAAAGGCTGTTCATAAAAATTGCCATGTGATTTTTAGAAGTGCTATACTATACATTTACGTTCCCTCCAACAGTGTGTGAGTGTTACTAAATCCTTTTTTTTTTTTTTTTTTTAAGATTCTATTATTTATTGTTTCCAGAGAGAGGGGAAGGGAGAGAGGTAGAGAGGGAGAGAAATAGCAATGTATGGTTGCCTTTCACCTGCCTCCAGCCACAAATCTGGCTGGAGACCTGGTTTGCAACCTGGTTACGTGCCCTGGCTGAGGAATCGAACAAGCAACCTTTGGATTCGCAGGTCAGCACCTTATCCACTGAGCCACCAGCCAGGGCCCTTTTTTTTTTTTTTTTTTTTTTAAGATTTTATTCATTATTTTTTAAAGAGAAGGGCAGGGAGGGAGGGAAAAAAGGAAGGAAACATCAACGTATGGTTGCCTTTCACCTGCCTCTAGCTGGGGACCTGGCTGGTGACCTGACTTGCAACCTGGTTACGTGCCCTGACCAGGAATTGAACCAGTGGCCTGTGGGTTTGATGTCTGGAGCAAATCCACTGAGCAACATCAGCCAGGGCTTAAATCCTTGTTAAAAATTGTGTATCATTTTTTAAACCTAGACCAATTTAATGTAGACAGAAATGAAATCTTACTGTTGCTTCAATGATTCTTATATTAGCCCTGGCTGGTAGCACGATGGGTAAAGCGCCGGCCTGCAAACCCAAAGGTTGTAGGTTCGATTCCCCAGCCAGGGCACATAACAAGGTTGCAAACCAGGTCTCCAGTTAGATCTGTGGCTGGAGTCAGGTGAAAGGCAACCATACATTGATGTCTCTCTCCTTTCTGCCTCTCTCCCTTCCCCTCTTTCTAGAAATAATGAAATTAAAAAAAAAAATTCTTATATTAACAGTGAACTTAAACATTTTGTTGCTGGCTTTCCCATATAAAACGCCTGTTTATACTTTGCCATTTTCCTGTTACTGAAAAATGTGTCTGCTGTTGATTTGCAAGAATATTTTATAACTGAAGAATTCTGTCACATGGTCTGCAACTATTTCAATTATTTCTTAGTTTATTGCTTTCATTTTAGTTTTATCATATTGTCTCTTAACATGTTTACGTTAATGTCTCTTTGTAGGATGTTGGTCTCACATTGGAGATCCCCAGGAGTGTCACTATGAAGAATGCGTAGTGACTACCACCCCTCCCTCAATTCAGAATGGAACGTACCGTTTCTGCTGCTGCAGCACAGACTTGTGCAATGTCAACTTCACCGAGAATTTTCCGCCTCCAGATACAACACCACTTAGTAAGTAGTTAAAGTAACTTACTTTTCCTTGTAATTCCTTTCTCCAAAGATATAAAAAAAATAAAAAATACATACAAACCTTCAGGTTTAGTAGGAGTGAGAGGGAGAATTCCAGCATCATGAGATTATACCTAGCTAACACCTAAAATCTAAAAGTAGGGCACCAGGATTTATTAACTCAGTCAATATACACATATACATTATACTACGTTGCAGCTCCTATGGAGGGGAATTTGGCAATGTTAAGAAAATTACCTGCGTGCTTACTCTTTCATCCAGCACTCCCATTAGTAGGAGTTTATCTTAAAGATACACCCTCAACAGCACAAAACTACACATGCATGAGTTATCCATTGAAACATTATCTATAACTGTGTAATATTGGAAACTACCAAAATGTCCAAGAATAGGAGATTACTTGACACACACTGTGGTACATACCTGTAATAGAATGCTAACTATATATATATAGTTACAGTTATATAGTTATATATATAAATAAGATTTCTATAAACTGATATGTAGTGATTTCTAGAAGTACTGTTAGGTGACTAAAAAGCATATGTAGTATGCTATCTTTTGTATGAGATAGGAAGCTTATCTTTGCAAAGAAAGGAAAACCAGAAAATAATGAAGTTGGTTACTTACAAAGGATGGAGGGATTGAAGTAGAAATGATTCTGAAAGTAGTGACACTCTATTAAGTATAGCTTTTTGTATGTGGTTTTGACTTTTGGAATTATATTACTGTTATACTTATGCAAAAAGTAAAATTAAGTCTAAAAAGTAAAATTAAGTAAATAAGGATAAGAAAGGGGAAACCCCAAGCTGAAAGCAAACTGAAACAAATGAGACCAGTTGTGGATCATAATCACACTTAAGGGAAAAAGAGCCCTGGATGGTGGCACAGTGGAGAAGGCGCCGGCCTGGGAACCCAAAGATCGCTGGTTCGATTCCCAGCCAGGGCACATAACTAGGTTGCAAGCCAGGTCTGTAGCTGGAGGCAGGTGAAAGACAACTATACACTGATGTCTCTCTCCCTCCCTGCCTCTATCCCTTCCCTCTCTCTAAAAATAATAAATAAAACTTAAAAGAAAAAAAAGAAAGAACTAATCTAAGGATTTTACAAAGATAGTTTTGGCTATATACTTGTATATTCCTTTGGGTGAGGAGGGAAATAAGAGATGGGGGAAGAATTGAAACAAATACTGAACTCTTCTTAGGTTTAGTTTTTAGTAGTGTTGACAAAGCAATTGTAAAACAATTATAGATGTATTAAAGGATTAAGAAAATAAGTATATATGTTAATGTTCTTGGGAGCCAGTGTTCTTGCTAAAGAAAAGGAACACAATTATATTTGGGGAAGGCAAGAGAGTCTTATAAGAATAAACTGATTCAAGGTATCAGTATGGACTTAGGACTTTGAAAATATGTATATATATCTATTATATGCATGTATATGTGGCCATGTATATATGTATATGTAGTATACACATATAGATATATCCACATGTATCTCTTAGCTCTATTTGTTGAAAAGGACAAGAAGCCAAAATCCCAATAGCAATGAGCATATGTGATACCCATATTTAGTTTCTAATACCACTTCCTACTCAAAAGAACTTGGACTCATTGAAAGAATAACATATTCTAGGACTAGAGCAGGATAGGTGCAAGAAAAGCCTTACATCTTATAATACTAGTAAGGAAAGAAATGCCCCCAAATAAGTTGAAGACTTGTCATAGGGACAAGAAACCAGCTTGAAGGAACTCCCACTGTCTAAATTAGGTACAATTTGAGTGCTAAAAAAATATAGTAATAAATTATAAACCATTGGAAGGAAAATGAATTCATGAGTCTGCTGGTAGCAGAGAAGGGAAAAGAGAAAGCACTTGTTTATAGTAGAATGCCAAGTGCCAACTGATAAATGTAGGAGTGTAAGTAGTTGGAAAATTATCATTCTGCAAACATCATTATAAATATTGGGTTAGGTAAGAATCATCAAAAGATCCTAAATCTGGAAGCAGTTTCAATAAAGAGCCCCAAGGGTACTTGCATTATTTTGTTCTGAAGTGTCTTCCCATATATTAAGTGAGAAATCAGTAATTATAAAGTGAGGATACCACCATGACCAGGTGGTTAAGACTAATATAACTCTTGGAGGGCAGATGGACCTCCGTGATATCCTGAGGACACAGAATTGCTAATAAAGTACTGTAATTCAGTCAAGAATGCATATCCTGATGGATGTAATACAATAACAATAAAATTAAATTAGAAAATGCATACCCTGAAGGTAATCATGAGGGAACATTAGAAAACCATAAATTATCATTCTGTTACAAAAAGGAAACTTGTATTCTTCAAAAATAACAGTGTCATATAAGAAAAAGAGACACTGGGCCCTGGCTGGGTGGCTCAGTTGGTTAGAGCATCATCCAGGTACATCACAATTGCCAGTTTGATCAGTTTGATACACCAAAGTTGCAGGTTCCATCTCCAGTCAGGGCTCGTAGCAATAGCAACCAAATAATGCATGAATAAATGGAACAAGTCAGTAAATTGATGTCTCTGTCTTTCCCCCTCCCCCCTTTTCCCCCTCTCCCCGTTCTATTTCCCCCTCTCCCTCTCTTTACCCTCATCCTCTGACTCTAGACATAATGTTGGAATGAATGAATATTAGGTACTTTTCAACCCTTGAGATCTTATTTTCTGAGGTCCTTTTATTTTTCTTGGAAAAACCCTTCCTCTGTTGTATCCAGTATGATCCATCAACTTTTTCAGGCACTGTCCTTTCTTTCCCCATCAACAAGTGTTGTTTTTGGTTCTTTTTTCCCCTGGCCTTAAGGATATTTGTGTTAGATATTTATTTAAAGGGTCTCGTTTCATAAAATACTTGCAGTAAACTTAAGATTCTTAATGTTATTCCAGATGGCATAAATCTAACACTGAAATTTTAATTCACTTTATCAGGATTATAATTATTAGACAGAATGAGCAGGTGAGTGTAGCTTCCATCTACTCCTCTGTAGCCATCTTGAAATCCAGAAAGGATATTTAAACTTTAGAAATTGCCTTAATACAGAACAGAAGTAGACTTGACTTTCTGGATAAATAGTGTTGTACATTCTGTATACCACAGAATGGCATTTGTGTGAGGAAGATTTAGTTGCACCATAGTAAAGCACATAATTAAGTTTGAAATTTTCCTGTGCTTGAAAGAAGAGTGTGATCCCATGTTTGTTTTGTTTTGTTTTAATTTATTTATTATTTTTCAGAGAGGGGAAGGGAGAGAGGAAGAGAGGGAAAGAAACATCAATGTATGGTTGCCTTTCACCTGCCTTCAGCTACAGGCTTGGCTGGAGACCTGGCTTGCAACCTAGTTATGTTGCCCTGGCTGGGAATCAAACCAGCGACCTTTGGGTTCCCAGGTGGGCACCTTCTCCACTGTGCCACCAGCCAAGGCTGATCCCATGTTTTAACTACTGTGATCTCTTGAATGGTTTCATCATGTTTGTTTATGGTTTAATACCTGACTTGTTTTTTAGATTCAAAATGGTGCACCAGGGCACAATTTATTTTATTTTTCTTTTATGGTTTTGTTCATTGGTGTGTTTCTTTGCTAATTTTATCAGTAATGGGGAATACTGGTAAGAAGAGAACATTGGGAGCTTTAGAATTAATATATGACTGTAAGAAGTGGAGCAAAAGGTGGAGGAGAGAAGAACTTTCCAGATATTCTTAGACAGTTTTACAGTATTCTCAAGTCCACTATGAAGGTTTTTAAAATAGCAAGAAGTTACATTATTGAGGATGTAGTCATGTATAAAATTGGGCCATTTAATTTGTTGTTGTTGACAACTTTACCTTCCCTTTATTCCCTCATTTACTAACTCCAAAAATCTTAACTAATTTTTGAAATTATTTAAGTTTTCTCTGGTACTCTTGCCAATTAATTAGATTAGTTTTCAATCCTAGGATCATTCCACAGGCCTCAAACTATTTTATTACATATCCCTATGTTTGCTGCTTATTCCTCTGCATTTCCAGAATATTCAGTAATTTGTTAAATTAATGAATGAATTAGTAGTTGATTAATAGGAAAACTGATATAGCCAGACCAGGCTTGGTGGAAATGTCTTCTTCAACAAGATTTATTGGTTTAGTATTGTGATATAGCAACATTTGAATAATTACAGGTTAAGAAGAGATGAATATGTTGACTTAAAGTATTTTAAGATGGAAAAAAGAAAAGATGTTCTTTAAATTCTGTTTCAGAATTTATGGAGTTTCTTTTTCCTTCCTGTGATTTTTTTTTTATTACCATGAAGTAGAGTCTTGTTTTTGTTTTTGTTTTTGTTTTAAGAGTTTATTCATTATTTTCCTAGAGATAGGCAAGGAGGGAGGAAGAAAGGGAGAGAAACATCAATGTATGGTTGCCTTTCACCTGCCTCCAGTTAAGGACCTGGCTGGAGGCCTGGCTTGCAACTTGGTTACGTGCCCTGACTGGGAATCGAACCAGTGACCTTTGGGTTCGTAGGCCAGCATGAAGTAGTTTTTTTATACTATTTTTATGTGAGATTTTACAAGCAGTTTAAACAATTTTTTCCAATAAAAATGTATACTTATTTTTAAAACAGTAGTTTGTAGTAATTTCACTACCAGGAACTTTTTTGAGTATCTGCCCTAAGTCCTTTTATTCCATGTTTTGGGAGACTTTTGTCTACCACTGTGTATTTAGAAGTAAAAGATTACTTCTTTCTCTAAAAAAAATTAATCAGACACATTTCAGCACTAAAACACTAAGTCATGTGGTATTTCCTGCTGCCAAAGCTACTGACCAGAGAGGTCAGTGTTTTGAAATGAAGGAAAAGGAAATTGATATTTTAATTTCCTTTATCATAGATTAGAAGTACACTGAAATAAGTGCTAGCAGTAATCTGTAAAGCATTTTGTAAATACTGGACATACTGAATTCTGGTGTTCCTGTATATATCCTTGATATTTTACAGGTGGTAGCTACGTGAGTGTTTGCGTCATAATAATTCATCAAACTGTGCATTTGTGTTATAAAGCCTTTTGTGTACATGGCTTATGTTTTATACAGGTAACCCCCATATAACATGGTTGTTAGGTGCCTTAAAATGCCATGTTATTCGAATCCATGTTGTACAAAACAAAGAACTAGTACAAAAAAAGGGAGTTAGTTTCCAAAAAATTTTTAAACGTGCTATTATATTTTTATAATTGAAAGAAATATCTTTATTAAAGCAATTTTCACAAAAGTATAACATAGTAATATGTATTAAATGATGTTTTCTTCATTATCACTACTAAGCACCATTAACCAAGGGTGTTTTCTCTTTGACAAGATATTTTCATCCTCTGAACTTTCTTCAGCATTATCATTACTTCTATCCTGTACTTTTTGCAAAAAATCTGTTATTTTAGATTTTTAGATTGCTTGCTTTTAGCTGAGAGATCTTTATAAATTTCATTAATTTCAAATGAGATATCTTTTGCTCTTAAAAGCTCTTACTATGTTCCGTGTTGTTTGGGGATTTCCCTAATTTCGAATGAGACATTTTTTGCTCTTATTACGCCCAGTGTTGTTTGGGGATTTCTCTAATTTTCAAACCATGTTAGAGTGAAATCATGTTCTAGGATGCCGTGTTATATGAGGGTTTTCCCCAATTCTCAGACTGTGTTATAGAAGTACCATGTTACACAAGGGATACCTGTAATTTTTAAAATGGCTTAAAAATGAAATCAATACGGGAAAAACTGGAAAAAATCTAATTTTTTTTCCTACATGTCTATCTGGCTTTTCTTATAAAAGTGAACACAAGTTACTATCATAATTTAAAGATAATGAAATGGGGAAGAGGTTATCTATACAATGCATTTCATATTTTTGGTTCAGTCAGTAAATAATTAGAAAACATAACTTTCATTTTTATGGTCAAATTATTACATGGTTATTTTCTAAGAACAAGGGTCTTTAGTATGAATTCTGAATGTATAGGTGTCATGTGTACATCAGTTAGGAAAATAGAGCAGAGACCTCTTGAGTGATTTGACTCTGGTATGATTATGTATTGTGAGAATTCTTATGTGATTTTGTTTTAAATAATAAATATTGTAGTAATTAAATTTCCATTTTTCTAATGTTAATTTAGGAACAATTTGACTTAATTAGGTTTCTGGGATCTTGAATGATGCTTTCCCAGAAGTACTAAATAATCATCTTTGAACTGTTACATGGAGCAACAGCACCTTTTGTTTTATGCCATCTAGGTATAAAGCCAAAAATAAATCTGAGCAGAACAAAGGAAATTACAACTGGTAGGATCATACCAAAAATATTTTGAGAGCATATTTAATGGTGTTTTTATTACACTTTAATGGATTTTTTAAAAATGTAGGATTGTCTGCAGATTAATCTTTTATCTTCTATAAATTTTTTATTTACTAAAAACTCTTAAACTATTAAATGATATTTTTACTTAATGAAATGTAATTAACTTAATATTAATCCAGTCTTTAATAAAAGAAATGTAATGCTGAAATTCAGCCTCCTAATCACAAAACATCTATTTTAAAGAAAATTAAAATTATAAACCTTATGAAGCTAGAAGGTAATAAGAAAACTAGGCATCGAATGGCTTTCTTGTTTTCCTTTCAAATCCGTTTTTGATTGTTGCTTAATTTAGATTGTTTCCTTTCTCTCTACTTTAGTTTTCCAATATTCCTTTTTTAATTCATTCATAAAATGCCTGGACTCAGCAGAGTATGAACTGTTTTTATTTATATTGTTATTTGTTTTTTTGTTTGTTTGTTTCCTACGAGTTAAATCTATTCACAGTGATTGAGGCAAGTTAAATGTAAAAGTCTTACATAGCATTAAATACCAACTTGGGGGAGGGAAAAAAAAGAAATCTTTCTCTTAATTTGTTTTTAGAACATTAAACAAATATTAATCTGATTATGATTACTATGCAGTTGCCATTCTAAACATATTAAAATAAATCAAAATTATTTACTCCTTGTAGAAATATTTGTTCAAAACATTGAGCTGTGTAAATACATCATCATGTGATCTGAATTACAGAAATTTAGCAATCTGAGTTATTTTGCTAAGTAATTCATTTAACTCTGATCACATTATTTTGATTTTAAATATTTTTCTCTATTTTTATGAAATGTACATTGCTTTAAAAAAATTTTAAGGCCCTGGCTGGTAGCACAGTGGTTAAGGCACCAGCCTGGGAACCCAAAGGTTGTAGGTTCGATTCCCTAGCCAGGGCACATAACCAGGTTGCAAACCAGGTCTCCAGTCAGGTCTGTGGCTGGAGGCAGGTGAAACACAACCATACATTGATGTCTCTCTCCCTCTCTGCCTCTCTCCCTTCCCCTCTTTCTAAAAAAATAATGAAATAAAATCTTAAAAAGAAATTTTTTCTTTCTTTCTTTCTTTTTTTTTTTTTAGCTTTGGCTAGTGTGGTTCAGTGGATTGAGTATCTGGCCTGTGTACTGAAAGGTCACTGGTTTGATTCCCAGTCAGGGTACATGCCTGGGTTGCGGGCCAGGTCCCCAGTTGGGGGCCTTCCAGAGGCAATCAGTTGTTATATCTTTGGCACATCAATGTTTCTCTCCCTCTCTTTCTCCCTCCCTCCCCTGTTCCCTAAAATAAATAAATGAATTGTTAATAATGGTAAATTTTAAAAATTTAAAAACTCTAATCCCTAATTTGCCTTTTAATGCAGAATTGTAAAAGATTTGGGAGCCAACCTAACCACCAGTGTGTTACATTTAAGAATTCTTTTGTTGCCTGCTGCACATGCAACAATGTTGTTCTTTCTTTCACACAGACCCAGACAAAGGCTGAGTGTAGCCAGGAAACGAACAGCACGCCTCCAGTAGTGGCCACTGCCTGGCTCCAGGATTTGTAAACAGAAACATCCCAGGCTCCAATAAGGCAGACAGCAGTTCCCTGTCTGTTCTGCATTCAGGAAGCGCCTGCTTGTACAATCCGAGCCATTGCACGCAGGCATACATAGTAGTGTTTACATTTGGCTGAATATTTAACTAAAAAAAAACTAAAAGGGAAGCAGAAGGGTTTATTAGAGCAGGGGAATAATTTCAGGTATAGCATATATATATTGAAAGAAGAAATTAAGAGTTTTTTGATTAAGGCCTCTCTTTTTTGCACACATGTGTAAATACACATTGAAATATTTTTTCTGGCAGTTTTTCAGGGACCTCATATTTTTAGACCATGTGACACATCCTGGAACGTTTTCCATTTAAAACATTTAGCCATTAGCATGGTTTTAAAACATCTTTTAAAATCTACATAATACTTTTTCATCCTCCCTATATATGAATTAATGTTTTCTATTTCAGATTTTGGGTTAATGAATATTTTTATGGAAAAGTTATGTTACATTTTCTTTGTAAATTTGGGAATAAAGCAAAGATAATGCTGAGGCTCCCAGAAACAGTAGAAGAGTCATACAGAATTTTGGGACCTTAAAAGGACCTTAAAAGTCACCTAGTATAACCAATTTTTAAAAGCAGTTTAATGTATTTCAATAGCAAAGTTATAAGAACAGCACAGAAGACAAACAAAAACATGTACTTGCGTGTAGGAAAACTCAGAAAAGTATAGCGAGTGGATGGAATCTACTGTATGATACGAGTTGCTGTAATTAGGAAATTTACTTGTTTTTAAAGATCCCATTTCTGGCATTCTCCAGAAACATTTTACAGGCATATTTATTTATAGTTGTTATAAATATGAACTCTGAAATTTGTTCATAGAAACATTTTTGTTACACATTTGGCATGGATAGCACACATGTTGGTGTCCTCAAAAAAGGCCAACCGATCTTCGCTCCTCCCACCCCCCATGCAAAACATCAATGGCTGGATTGTGGATGTGCTGATCTGTTTGATTTCCTGAGCAATTTCTCACATCAAATACTAAAATATGTTTGGGAATCAGAATTTAAGTGGACTCTGATAATGTCTAATTTCATGGATTGCCACAGTACCAAGCCTATATAGCTACTGAGGTTTCTTCACTGTAATCAGCCAAGGTAGATGCTACAGAATTTTTGTATTAAAAATCTTATTTAGAAAAGCCCCTTAGTCTTTTTAGTCCGTATTCATTCTTTACATTAATTTATAACAAGTTAGGTTGTCTGTTTTTAAAACCCAAATTAGATTATTATAAAAAAAAACATTGTATCAAATATCAAAGCATGAGATGGAAAAATTGAAAATCACATGCACTAATTTATAAAAACATAATCTGAGAATCCTTAATAGGCTCTGAGAGTATCACCATAGGCTAATTGATATTCAAAATTATGTCCCCAATCATGTAAAAGAAAAACTGCTTCAGCCCTGGCTGGTGTGTCTTGGCTGGTTAGGGCTTTGTCCTGTAACTGAAAGGTTGCGGGCTCACTCCCAGTCAGAGTACATACGTAGGTTGAGGGTTCCATCCTTGGTCGGGTCACGTACAATCTGCACTCTGGGCCTGGCAACCAATGAATGTTTCTCTCTCACACTGATATTTCTTTCTCCTTTCCCCTCTCTCTTCCTCTCTCTGGAAGCAATGAAAATAAAAGGTCCTTGGGTGAGGATCAAAAACAAGGAAAGAAATTGCTCTAATACATTTTTTATGAAGGCAGGAAAAAGAATATACTTTGTTTTTAGGAGCATTTTATACAAAATCCTTCAAATTAAAAAAAGAAACATTTAATCGTAGATACTCATTGCCCTCTTTTCTGACATTTTTAGCTCTGCTGTACAGGTCATTTATCAGTCACACTAGTAGGCACGGAAATTGCCCCCTTTTGTGGGATGGGTGGAGATAAGGCATTTAGTTTTGAGTGTGTTATTTAGATATCTCTAAAGTATTCAATGGGAAATATAAGGTATATTTGTTAAAGAAATGCCATGTACAAGAATTGATTAAAACATTTATGTAATCCACGTATTTCAGAAATCATTCCAACTGCTGTATCTCCACATCAAAGGGGTTTTTCTGGCACACCTGTTTCTTCCTACATAGCTGAACAGTGAGTCAGGCCTAGGGCAGAGATCTTCCTGATCTTCCAGTACAAAGATCATTCAAACTTTTACATTCCAGCTCCTCACCATTGGTTTAGGTATTCAATATTTGACTCTGCCACTAGTTCGCTGCTTAAGAACGACTTCAATGAGGCCAAATGTAGAATAAAGTACCACACATTTATATCCCATTACTATTTCTCATGGGTTGCCTACATCTGACATGCAAAGGAGAATGTATCACTCAATGCTCGCTATTTTGCTTTTTATTCCAAGCAAACCAGCAGTTAAAGTTATGAAGCATATTTAAATCATAACCCCTACAACCTTTGTTCATTGCCTAACTGCCATTTTGAAGACTGAAAATAGCTCTTTTCATCTTCTCAGCTACGTTAAGTTTCCTCTTAGTAGTAGAAAAACAAGATCTACTGCAAGAGTCTGTTGAATTCCACTGGAGAGTAACTGGCTTTTTCTTTAGATTGTTGGCCCTTGGTTATTTTTTGTTAGTTTGTTTTTAGTAGGTACCATTCATAGAGTTTGATCTCATTATTTTAAAGGTAGTGTCATATTTGTTAATTTTGCTGAATAAAATATGGATCTTTATTTATTTAAAGATTTTATTTATTATTTTTAGAAAGTGGGGAAGGGAGAGAGGCAGAGAGGGAGAGAGACATCAATGTAATGTGAAGAACATTCTTTGATTCCCAGCTGCTTTTATTCCTTACAGAATTTATTGTTTACAGTATCCTTGTTGACTGCATGATCAGCGCCTGGTTTCTTCTCATAAACAGCATCCCAGAACTTTTGGTTCCATACATATCAGGCTGATTTACCTGCTTCAGTGGCTTTCAAACAGCCCACGAATATGCAAAAACAGTTTAACTGCACTTAACATCTTCTAGGTGGTTTTGTTCCTTCCTCTTATTTACTTCTGTAGTTCACTCTAAAGAAATCATTTGATAATCCTGTGTTGATGATTCCTCTAAGATACAGGTCATTCAGTGTGTTTGATTTACTATGGGCCTATTTTAGACAAAGAGGGTCACTTATAGTGGTTAATGTTCAATTCAATAGGAAGACAGAACAGTTTAAAATTGTATACAGCTAATAATACAGGTTTAAAATATAGGAACCTTGGATGTAATACAACAACAATAAAATTAAATTAAAAAAAAAATAGGAACCAAAAATGGATACAACAAAGAGACAAATTCTTAATTATAATGGAAGATTTTAGCACTATATTGCAGTAATTGATAAGCAGTCAAAAATTCAATAAACAGAAGATTTGAACTACTCAGTGAATAGACAAAAATGTGTTTATCAGCTTCTTTAAAGGCAAGGAAGTGTGAACAACTTAAATTGACATTGAAAAGGATTCTCAATGACAGGACAGTGCTAATTGAAAAGAAGCGGAACAAAGTTGGATATAGTAATTCCTTGCTTGTTTAAAATGTCATCTGTGGTTTGGAACAATATTTTATCTTTGGCTTTCCACAGTTTGACTAGGATGAGCATTAATAAGATTTTCTTTGCAGTTATCCTTGGAGTTTGCTGATTAAATGTGGGTTGATGTCCTTCGTGAGTTTTGGGAAAACCTTGTGCATTATCTCTTTCAGTATTTCTTCTGCACCATTTTATCTTTACTATTGTGATCCCAATTACATATATATATGAGGCCACTTGATATTGTCTCACAGATACTGAATTCTTTGCTCTTTTTTCCTTCTGTTTTCTCTGTGTGACGTAGTTTGGATAATTTCAGCTAATACGTGCACAAGTTTACTGATTCTTTATCAGTTGTGCCCTTTCACATTAAAAGAATACTTCAGCCCTGATGTGTATGGCTCAGTTGGTTGGGCATCTTTCCAAAAAGCAAAACGTCACCAGTTCTATTCCTGGTCAGGGCACATGACTGGGTTGTGGGGCCTGTGTGAAAGGCAGTAGATCAGTGCTTCTCTTTCATATCAATATTTCTTTTCCTCTTTCTCCCTCCTTTCCATGCTCCTTAAAAATGAATGAATAAAAAGAATACTTCAGGTTTGCTACCATACATTAATTTCTAACATTTCCTTTATACTCTTCTCTAATAATTTTTCTATATCACCTGACATTTCCCATCTGTTCACTTGTGTGTCCGCCTTTATCACTATATTTTAAACATAATCATAGTTCTTTTAAAGTCTCTGTTGCATATTTTCATCATCTGTTGTGTTGATTACTTTCTGACTTGACGTTGAACTATATTTTCTTGTTTATGTGTCTTTAGAATTTTGGTTGAATATGAAGGAACATTGCAGGTAGAAGAAGTAGAGTAAAATAAGTAATATTTATGTTCAGAACAGCATACAGTGTTTTGTCAGTCATTAGAACGGGGTACTAAGTGAATGTAGCCTGTAGCCGAGCTGTATCCGGACTTTGCTGTTACCTTAGTTTGATTCAGTTCACTATAGGGTTCACATTATTTCAGGGCAGGATAAACCTTCACTCCCTCACCAGAGTTCGGGGAAGAGTTTTAAGGGGTTTGCGGAATAGGCTGGTATGTGGAAGGACTAGCGGCACTGGTTTTGAATGCAGAGCTTTGAACCTTGGCCATTTATGGTAAGATATGGTAAGGGGCTTCAGTGCTGGATCTTCCTGAACATCAAACCTTTTGCTTCTGAAAGAGTTCAAGTACTGCTCATGTCCTAGTCTTTGGGTTCTGTGGGCGGGGCCAGACTTCGGTTCCCAGTACAACTAGGGGTCCAAGTTCTCTCCTATGCTTTGGTTGCATGACTTGTAGTTTTGCTCTGTTGCCTCTGCAAAGCAACTCAGTGTCATGTTAAAAACAGAATAAGACAGTTTGAGCTGGTTCTGTGGTTACACAACTGGCCCTCTGTAGTCCCAGGATTCACATCGGTAGATTCAACCATCCATGAATGAAACATTACTTTCAATTTGCTGTCTTGAGCATGTGCTAATTGGATCTTGTTATTTGTAGCTATAAGTCCATTTTTTCCACATGAAGACAGCTATCATATGCTCTCAAATTTTCTCTTTTTTTCTATAGCAGATCCTTCCAGTTTTTTTCTATCCATCATATTTCAGGGGGCTCGTGCCTTCATGTCTTTTGGATATATTCCAGTTTGTGGACATCCATCCTAAAGGGTGTTACCGACAACATCTGATCCATAGAAGGAACTAACACATAAAATGGTTTTCATGCTTATAATGGCCCTGTCATTTAGATATGTGTGTTCCTTTCTGCAAGTGAGTAAACTTAGGCTCAGACAGGTGAAGAAATTTTCTGAAGGTAATACAGCAAGTGGAAGAACTGAATTTCAAGTCCAGTTCAGATTTAACTGTCTGCAAAGCCATGCTCTTTAAATCAGTCATCATAATATTAATACTGAAAAACATAACTACCACTTTTGTATAGATAATATATACTCAATACTGTATGTAAATTTTCACCTACAACTCATAGAAGACTTGTGAGATAGAAAGTACTAATTTTACAGATGTGAGAATTAAAGATCAGGAAAGTCAAATAACTTGTTAAAGCCACTGAGGGAATGGTGTAGAGTCAAGATTTAAAACCAAATGTGAACCCTGGCTGGTGGTTCAGTGGGCTGGTGCCAGCCTGTGAACCCAAAGGTCGCTGGTTTGATTCCCCAGTCAGGACACATAACCAGGTTGCAAGCCAGGTCTCCAGCCAGGTCTGTAGCTGGAGGCAGGTGAAAGGCAACCATACCTTGATTCTTCTCTCCCTTTCTTCCTCCCTTCCTGCCCTTCTCTCTGAAAATAATAGAACCTTAAAAAAAAAAAAAAAAAAAGTGGCTCCAAAGACTATTTTCTTAATATACAGTTCTGTCTGTGCTATTCCATGATATAGTTCATACTTTGATAATTACCAGCATAATTAACAGGTATTTTTTTACTCATTGATTTAGATGTGGGGCGGGGACATTGATTAGTTGTTCCACTTATTTATTCATTCTTTGGTTCTTTTTGTATGTGCCTTGACCAGAAATCAAATGTGCAGCCTTGGCATATTGGGACAACATTCTGATCAATTGAGCTCCCCAGGCAGGGCTAACAAACAGGTGTTTCAGTATTCTAAATCTTTGTCATTTATATAAAAGCTATAAAAATAATCTGATGAAATATATAATTTTCCAGTCTTAAAATTTTATTTTTACATTTCCTTTGATCCAAAAACATTACTGATTTGACTATATATTGATATAGCCTTTCTATATTTAAGAAAATACTAAAAAAAAGGATTACTATATTTTTACATTTTACAATTTTTATTTATGTTGTCATTCAGTATTAGTTTTAGGTGTACAGCATGGTAATTAGAATGTTCATATAATTTATGAGGTGATACCCAAAAAGTCTATTACCTATCTGATATCATACTAGAGTATCATAATATTATTAACTATATTTTTTATCCTGTACTTTACATCCCTGGTACTATTTCGTAACTGCCAGTTTTTAGTTCCTTCACCTTTTTCACCTATCAGTTTGTTCTCTGTATTTGAGTTTGTTTCTGTTTTTCTTTATTTATTCATTTTGCTTTTTAGATTTCTTATATAAGGGAAATCATATAGTATTTGTCTTTCTCTGTCTTTTGACTTATTTCCCTTAGCATAATACTTCTAGGTCCACCTGTGTTATTACAAATGGTAAGATTTCATTCTTTTTATGATGAAGAAATATTCCATTGTATATATGTATATATATTTTCTTTAACAATAACTTTTTTTCTTCTTTCTTTTTTAAATTTTATTGTTGTTGTATTACATACATCCCCTTTTTGCTCCCCTCTGTCCCCCTTCCCACCCAACAATAACTTTTAAAATTTGTTTTCTTTTAGGTCCACCTAATTCATTGAACCGTGATGAGACAATAATCATTTCTTTAGCATCAGTTTCTGTATTAGCTGTTTTGATAGTTGCCTTATGCTTTGGATACAGGATGCTGGCAGGTAAAGTTATTGCTTTTTATTTTATTATTTATTAAACATGCCATTTAATTGAAATTTATTTTCTTTTTAAAATCCCCATACTAAAAAAAACACTCCTGTACTATAGTAGCTCTCATCTTTTCCCCTTAAACATTTTTCTTTTAGTGTTTATAAAGCTGCAAACATATACAAAATACCTGCCTCCAGCTTTAATCATCATCACATTATACATCATCTACAGCTCCACTCACAACACCTGCTGTGCCACTGGATTTTATTTTATTTTATTTGCCTTTTCAATTTATTTTCTTTCAGAATAATGTTTAATTTACAAAAGAGTTGCAAAGATGATAACAGAGTTCCCATATACCTTCACACAGCTTTCCCCATTATTAACATTCTATGTCTATAACCTTGGTACATTTGGCAAAACTAAGAAACCAACATTGGTGTATCACTGTTAATTAAACTCCAGGCTTTATTTGGGTTTCACCAGTTTTTTCACTAATACCCTCTTTTTGTTCCAGAATTAGCCACTGGATTATTTTTAAAGAAATCACAATAAATACTTTAGTATTATTGCTGAAATAGAAGGACTTAAAATATATGTATATATAACCACAGAATATCTTAACATCTTAAAAATAACGAATTTTTCATTATCATCAGGTGTTCAGTTGGTTTTAATAAACTATAGGCTGACAAGCTTTTTAACTTATTAATTTGAATAACTTTAATAGAGCTATCTTTAAATTCTTGACAGTATTTCTTAAGGTTTTCAACTAAGCCTGTTACTGGGATCATCTTTCAGCTTTCCCATCGTTTATCTTTATTTACAGATAATTTCTAGTTTAGAAATAGTTTTACTCTCATTGACGTTAGGCAGAAGTCTTGCTGCCTACCCTTCTGTAGCTCTTCTTTTAATGGTAATATAATAAAAAGTGTAATGCAATCTTCATTTTAAGAGAAGCATACAGTAACGTCTTTTGCCTATTCCTGTAGGAGAGCATAAACCAGGTCTTCACAGTATAAACATGATGGAGGCAGCAATATCCGAGCCCTCTCTTGACCTGGATAATCTGAAACTTTTAGAGGTAAGATTGCTCTTAGATTGTGAACTGTTCTTTCTGCTCCAATATTTGAGACAGTGACTACATTCACTCACTAAATCCTTCATGTATTTATTCAGAAGTGTTCCTTGAGTACCAATTTAGTGCCAAGGCCTATTCTAAGAACTGAGAATGTAGCTGAACTATACAGCTATCCCTATTGAGGGATATAGTGGGAGAGAGTCTATAAACAAGTAAACAAATGTATATTATTTCAAGTAGTTATAAGTGATATGGAGAAAAAGAAAACAGATAAAGAGATAAGAAAGTTGAAATAAATATTATTTGGAAAGGAAATGACCTTTGAATGTAGGCTTGAACAGAGTATAGAAATAGAGATGTGAAATTCTGAGAATATGCCAGGCAAGGAGTCCATAGTAGATGCAAAATAAATCTTACTTGTTGGTGCATATATTTATAGACACATAGGACTATTATGTATTCCATAGAGTTTAATTTTCATCTGGTAATTTCTTAGAACCTATGTTAAAAGTTTTATCATGATGAATGTTTTATTCTTTCTTAGGATAAATAAACTGTGATCCCCAAACCAGAGACTATTAAATAATAGATAATTAGCTCTGGCTGACATGGCTCAGAGGATTGAGCACCAGCCAGAGAACCAAAGGGTTGCTGGTTTGATTCCCAGTCAGGGCACGTTCCTGGGTTACAAGCCAGGACCCCAGTTAGGGGTGCACAAAAAGCAACCATACATTGATGTTAAAAAAATAGATAATTATAATCTTCGAACTATAGAGATTATTTAAATAATAGGTGTGGTATATATGATAATATAAAACATTTTAAGAACCTTCCATATGAAAGAAAAATATAACCAACAAAGTTTTTTAAAATGTATTTCGAGGCAGGTGAAAGGCAGGCATACATTGATGCTTCTCTCCCTCTCTGCCTCTCTCCCTTCCCCTCTCTCTAAAAATAATAAATAAGATCTTTTTAAAAATATTTGGTTAAAAAATTTTTTTTCAAAAGTATTTCAACATAGAAACAAAGAATTGATACAGAGCTAATAAAAATCAATATGAAAGAAATAAAAAATGGACAAAAGAGATGAATTGCCAATTTACAAAAAAAAAGAAGTGTGGCTAATAAATGTATTATATTAGATGTCCAGTTTACTAAATTAAAAAATATTTATTAAAACCATAGACTTTTTATCCTCCACTGAGTAAAAGAAACAATCTCAAATATTGCTGGTTTAACCATATGTTGACACAACCCTTTCTAAAGGACAGTGTATCTGTTTGTTACATTTTAACTTAGACATAGTGAGTGAAATATAACAAATATCCTTAAATAGATTATGTAAATCCCTAACCTATTTTAGTACAAAATTAGAGAAATCCTCAGCAGCCAAAAATTAAGAGACAGATTACTTTGTGTATTAAGTAACTTTTAATTATATCCTGGATATAATGTGAATGTTAGTTATATTGTGCAGACCCTGTGTTCTTTAGATTCTTCTGAAATGTGTTCACTTTCAATGTTTGTTTTAGTAGGCAGTTATCTTTGTTGGACATACTGCAAACTTGTCTCAAGCGGAAGCTCAAATCTCAGTTCAGTTATTTTGTCTCTGACTGGAGTTTGTCCCATGCATTTACTTGGTTTCCCCCTTTGATTCTTCTTTCTGGAATTTTCTCCTTACTTTCTGTTAGCTGTGGTTACCCCAAATTCTGTCCTCTTGTTCTTGGGCCAGAAAGAGTGTGGATTTCCTGTTGCATTTTTAGCTCCATTATACAGAGCTGATTTTAGCCTGCTCTCAGGCTAAAAGTTATAAAAATGGGTAAATCATCCTATCCCATTCTCTTAAGTGCTGACACCCCACACACACACACACACACACACACAATCTATCTCCTTTTGTTAAATCTCCAGCACTTCTAGTTTCTTTTCACAATTTTTTTTAGAGTTTATAGTTGCTGGCTTTGAAAGGGCTGGGCCTGCTAGGAGCTTCCTGAGCCACACATTGTAAAATGTGCACTTACTAGTACCTTGATAATAGAGTAATTTAACCTTTCAGCAGTAGAGAGCTATGGCACACATATAGATTTGCTCTTTATTTAGTAAATTTGATTGTTTCATTGCGATTTTCATTAATACCTTGCTTTCTTCAAAACAAATTTACAGCTAATTGGCCGGGGTCGATACGGAGCAGTATATAAAGGTTCCTTAGATGAGCGTCCTGTTGCTGTGAAAGTGTTTTCCTTTGCAAACCGTCAGACTTTCATCAATGAGAAAACCATTTACAGAGTGCCTTTGATGGAACATGATAACATCGCTCGCTTTGTAGTTGGAGAAGAGAGAGTCACTACAGATGGACGCATGGAGTATTTGCTTGTGATGGAGTATTATCCCAGTGTAAGTTCTTAATAAATAGAAATTGGCATTTAAAAAAAAATTTATTGTTGTTGTATTACATCCATCCCCTTTTTGCTCCCCTCTGTCCCCCTCCCCACCCACCCATTAACCCCAAAGTCAATCCCACCTGTTGACCATATCCATGGTTCCTTTATACTAGGTTCTTGTCTAAGCTGCTCCCCTTTCTTGCCCCTGCCTCCCCCCTCCCCCCAACCCCTTTCCCCCTGACCACTGAAGGCCTATTCCTTGTATTCATATACTTGGTTCTGTTTTGCTTATTGTTAGTTTTGCTCATTATTGTCCTGTAATGGGTGAGATCATATGATATTTGTCCTTCACTGACTGGCTTATTTCACTAAGCATAATACTCTCCAGTTCCATCCAAGTTGTTGCAAAGGGTACAAGTTCTTTCTTTCTTTCTGCTATATAGAATTCCATTGTGTAAATGTACCAAAGTTTTTTGATCCAATCATCCACTGATGGGCACTTAGGCTGTTTCCAGCACTTGGCTATTGTAAATAGTGCCGCTATGAACATAGGTGTGCATAGGTTCTTATGAATTGGTGTTTCAGGATTCTTTGGGT